>JAZKJV010000293.1:0-287121 GCA_037367405.1 Ottelia alismoides
ACTTGCACTTCATAGTAGTAGATCAGATATATTGCCATGGATCATGGACTCAGGTGCTACACATCATCTATGTGGCGACCAGAGTCTACTTTCAGGATATACGCAGATTCCTCCAGGACGGACAGTAGTGATTGCCAATGGCACACACTCCCCCATTACGGGTCAGGGGGAGATTAGATTGACATCATCTATGCAGCTCAAGAACGTTTTACATGCACCGCACTTTTCTATGAATCTATTGTCAATCAGCCAGATTACGAAGGATCTCCAATGTCGAGCTATTTTTGATTCATCTTCTTTGATTTTTCAGGACATCCGTACGGGCAACGTGATTGGTCATGGCTATGAGCAAGGAGGCCTCTATCGTCTGAACCAGACCCCATTTGCTGGAATCACCTCTTCACCCGCTGGACAAGTATCTCCTTTCCTGTGGCATCTGCGTTTTGGTCATCTACCGCTTCAGAAGTTGCGTCTTGTCTTACCTTATAGTCTTTCTCACACACCTATCCAGTGTGAGGCGTGTCAATTGGGAAAACATCACAGGTCATCGTTTCCCAGTAGTCAGGGTCGGAGTAGTAACTCCAAATTTGAGTTGTTTCATGTTGACGTCTGGGGTCCAAGTCGTGTTCCCGATCATCAGGGACACAGGTTTTATATTGTCTTTGTGGATGATTTCTCTAGAGCATCATGGGTATTTTTAATGAAAAATAAGTCTGAAGCTGGAAATATTATTATTCACTTTCTAAATGAGATTCAGAATGTTTTTTCCACAACTGTCAAAATTATGAGAAGTGACAATGCCTTAGAGTTGTGCACCAATAATCTAGCCAACTACTACTCCTCTAAAGGAATTATTCACCAAACATCCTGCGCCCATACGTCCCAACAAAATGGGGTTGCAGAAAGAAAACACCGTCACCTTCTTGATGTCACAAGGTCTCTTCTCATTCAGAGTCATGTTCCGTATTCCTACTGGGGTGATGCAGTCCTTACTGCATGCTATCTTATAAATCGTATGCCCTCGTCTGTCTTGAATGAACAGGTTCCTTTCTCAATTATTTATCCTGACAAGGATCTGTTCACTCTTACCCCTCGTGTGTTTGGGTCAGTCGCATTTGTCCATCAGTTGTCGCCCGGTTCTGACAAGCTCTCTCCTAGGGCTGTCAAGTGTGTCTTTGTGGGGTACTCCAGAACTCAAAAGGGGTACAAGTGTTTTGACCCTCTGCGTCGGCGGTATATGATCAGTGCAGATGTTACATTCTTTGAATCCATCATGTATTTCTCAGACTCTGGGAACATGCAGCCACCATCTATATCCCCTGATATTGTATTCATGGCACCACCAACATCACAACCGCCACCAACATCTCAACCACCACCACCACCACCACCGCCATCAATAGTACCTCCATTACCATTCCATTACACCCGGAGGCCGAATCAAGCTCATGGTCCTGACCAGTCAACTAGCTCGCCTATGGTATGTAATGAAAATATTAATGTTGATGAATCTGACGACATTTCTCAGCAGGATGCATCACAGGAGCATGGTGATACCACAGAGGATCTAAATGTTCCAATCGCCCTACGCAAGTCGAAAAGAAGCTGTGTCCAGTATCCAGTTTCAGCAGTGGTGTCGTTTGAGAGGCTATCTGGACCATTCAGGACGTTTGCTTTGGCACTTTCAGCTACGGATATTCCAAGGAATCACCATGAGGCCTTGCAGGATTCTCGATGGCGGCTAGCTATGGAGGAAGAGATGGCGGCACTTCAGTCCAGAGGAACATGGAGCTTGGTCACTATACCTCCAGATGTCAACCCGGTGAGTTGCAAGTGGGTGTTTACAGTGAAACATAATGCAGATGGCTCCATTGACAGGTACAAGGCCCGCCTAGTTGCAAGGGGATTCACACAGACATATGGGGTGGATTACCTTGACACGTTCTCCCCGGTGGCTCGTCATTCCACTCTGCGGATCCTCTTATCTGTTGCAGTCACTAAAGACTGGCCACTCTATCAACTGGATGTAAAGAATGCTTTTCTGTATGGTGACCTGCAGGAAGAGGTCTACATGCAACAACCACCAGGTTTTGCTGTTGAGGGGGAGTGTTCCAAGGTTTGCAGATTACATAAGGCTATCTATGGCCTTAAGCAGAGTCCCAGAGCTTGGTTCCAGAAGCTGTCAGACCTCTTTGAGAAACAAGGATACAAACGCTCAAATGCTGATCATTCCTTGTTTGTACAGAAAACGGCAAGAGGTATTGTTGTAATCATGGTTTATGTTGACGATATCTTGATTACAGGTGATGATGACCAGGGCATTAAGCAGGCAAAGGAAAGGCTAGGGACCGAGTTTGTCATCAAGGACCTGGGAGTCCTTAGATATTTTCTGGGGCTGGAGTTTGCCAGAAATCCGTATGGATTAGTCATGTCACAAAGGAAGTATGTCACAGATCTACTAAGTGAGACAGGTATGCTAGGGTGTCGACCTGCTACGACACCAATGGACCCTAGCATGAAGATGTATGATGATGACACAGAGGAGGTTGACAGGAGAAGATACAGAGAACTGGTAGGCAAACTGCTATATGTCACGATCACTAGGCCAGATATATTATTTGCAGTGAGCCGTGTGAGCCAGTTCATGGAGCAGCCACGCCAGGTGCATATGGATGCAATACACATGATACTTAGATACCTAAAATCTTCTCCAGGTAAAGGTATGCTATTCAAGAAAGGAAAGGGGATTTCTGTCTCTGCATGCGCAGATGCAGACTATGCAGGATGTCCTAAGGATAGGAAGTCCACCTCAGGGTACGCTGTCTATATTGGAGATGCCCTAGTCTCATGGAGGAGCAAGAAGCAAACTGTGGTAGCTAGATCCAGTGCTGAATCCGAATATAGGGCTATGGCCCAGGCTACTACAGAGATGATGTGGGTGAAAGCGGTGCTGACAGATTTATGTTTAGATATACCACTTCCTATGAGCTTGGAGTGTGATAATCAGGCTGCTTTGTTCATTGCTAATAATCCTGCATTCCATGAGCGGACCAAGCATATTGAAGTGGATTGTCACTTCATACGTGATATGATCCAGAAAGGATTCATTACCACATCCCATGTTACTTCAGAGAACCAGACTGCAGATATATTTACCAAGGCATTATCACGTGGCCCATTTCAGAAGTGTGCTTCAAAGCTGAGCATGATTGACATCTATGCTCCATCTTGAGGGGAGTGTTGACACACTTTGAGTTATTGTATCTCTTTGCTATTTTAGTTTCTTGTTATTCCCTTTATGTAATTTACCCATAGCTACTCTCCTATATAAGAGAGTCTAGGGCTATGGAATAAACAACTCATTCACGTTTCCCAACAGTTATCATCACCAATCTTCACATCGATTCCTTCACCATTGCTTCCATCAAAGGTGCACTCCATATATTCCGTCTTCGCCCTACTTATACGAAATCCAGTTCCCACTTTGATTTTACCAAATTACATTCAATTTAAGAATTGTTTAGGCCTTCTTAGACTTATATGATCCAAGCTCCAAGTCTTTCATAGACGGGTCATACATCTTGGTTTTATTGAATTTGGACTTGAGGTTTCTTCATTCTATGGATATTACAATCAAATAATCTTATAGGAAGTTCATGTCAGACTTTTAAGAAGCATCTTTAAGATAACCTCTTAAAGAGACACCGATCATTGACTTTTAAGAAGCATCTTTAAGATAACCTTCTTAAAGAGACACCGATCATTATCTGAAGGGTGACAATCTTAACTACAAACTACTCATGTTTCTCCCTATTGTTAAAATAACGATGTTGAAGAGAATAAATACAAGGTTCAAGAAACTACTTCTGAACATTTTTCGATACTACTTAATCATCTAATCTCGTTCCCATGCAATCTTTTCATTATCTCACAATGTCCATTATCTGAGACTGAGATGTTACAAATTCCATAAGAGGGAACATGCTCCTACAGGTTCCCAACCCCCTACAAGAGCCTGACACCACTCCGCCAAGATCCTTGATTGGAGCATCATAACATCCTTTTGACATACAACAAAAAAGAAATGAAGAGCTTGAGCAACTTAATGCATCAACATCGATCTGTCTGATTGTCTCCCCAGTAATATCTCAAGCAAGGACACCACCTCCATCCTTACCGTCATTGTGGCCACTCACTAGCAATGACCCCCATCAGGCACAAGTCCTCTGGACAAGAACACCCATGCATGTTGTTGACCTTGTCATGAACAACCAATCAGGTAGTCCCAAACCTATCGCCTTGCCTTGAGCAATTGCTTGCAACCAACCACCGCTTTCTTTATTACATATGGCCCATTTCCTTGCCTCAAAAGAACAACCCTGGTCCCTACAATCCTTCATTCAATGATTGCTCCCCGCTTTGGCAGCAACAAGATCCCCTTCTCGTAGCATGGATCCGTTAGAAGTCACCATGACCTTGAAATTTGATCGAATTTCTATCGAATATCGATATCCTGTGGAAATCGAAATTCGGCCGAAATGACCGAAATATGAGGACCCTAGTACAAAAAATGACCGAAATTTCGATCGAATTTCGACCGAAATTCCACTGAAATTCCGTTTCGGACGGTCACTGAAATGCGAACGAAACCAACATACAAGGCCTTGGTCACAACACAAGAAGTGCTTGGAGGCCTCCGAACAACTCATTCTCCTTTTCTCCTCGCTTCTCCATCCATGTTTTTTTGCTTCCAAAATGATATCCATCCGTTATAACAGCTAGAATGCTATACGCATAATGCATGCTGAAATGTTGGGAAAAAATACGAAAAAGGATATATTGCTAAGAATATGGGTTGAAATTTCTTCCAATTTCTGTGAATTTTTTCTTCGAAATTTTGATTTCCCCATGTGTGTGAAATCGATACCATGCATACTTTCCTTTTCTAGGATATTGGTGAAATGCCGGTTTCGTGAAAGGTTCACAAAATGTTGATGAAATGGCAAATTTTATTGCTTCTCTATCGAGTCATCTTGCTCTTATAAGAATGTTGAAATATAAGTTTTCTAGGTAGCATCCTGTATCAATAGATCGGGTGCAACTATTTGTGATAAATCCTGTAACTCATGTAGCATATCTTGATATTTCACTTACTAAACTCTAACTTAAATAATACTTGCATCTTTGACTAGGTTTTGAAGGAGGCACAACAAGACCCCAGTATTAGACATAGATCCTTGCCTTAACTCATGCACACTTACGCACACACAACACACATGAGATGAGATCAGTGTTAACTCATGTGATCAGTGTTATTGTCAGACATGGACACTTGATGTAACGTCCCGGGCTTAGGTCCCCGGTCCGTTATCGAAACATTACTGGCCCTAACAACCTCTTGGGATCGGGCCCATGCGTACCCGATTAACCACTCCCAAAATGCTTAAGCCGGGTTATTAAGTAGTAACCTCCTTCACTATTTATCCCACCCGGGAATTTTGTATTCCACGGTGTGGGACAAATCCTTTGGGGTTTTACAACCTCCCCCACTTATATTTCGCAACGTCCTCGTTGCGACATGGCCCATCACTTATTCCCAGTGACAGTGGCGGCTTCACGCTCTGGGTAGCCATTTCCTCCAACCTCTTTGTAGGGGCGGCTCCACCTCTCGGGTAGCCCTTTCCACTGTCAGAGGGCGTTCGGCTCTGATACCATTTGTAACGTCCCGGGCTTAGGTCCTCGGTCCGTTATCGAGGAAAATTGGCCCTGATAACTTGTTGGGTTTGGACCAAATGGATCCGTTGACAACCACCCAAAATGCTTAAGCCCAAGTTGTCAAGTAATAATCCCCACCACTTATATACCACACCCACACTTTGTGAGTTTTCCATGTGGTTTATGTTTGGAGTTAGGGTGTTACAACCCGAGAGGTGGAGCCGCCCCTACAAAGAGGTTGGAGGAAATGGCTACCCAGAGCGTGAAGCCGCCACTGTCACTGGGAATAAGTGATGGGCCATGTCGCAACGAGGACGTTGCGAAATATAAGTGGGGGAGGTTGTAAAACCCCAAAGGATTTGTCCCACACCGTGGAATACAAAATTCCCGGGTGGGATAAATAGTGAAGGAGGTTACTACTTAATAACCCGGCTTAAGCATTTTGGGAGTGGTTAATCGGGTACGCATGGGCCCGATCCCAAGAGGTTGTTAGGGCCAGTAATGTTTCGATAACGGACCGGGGACCTAAGCCCGGGACGTTACAAATGGTATCAGAGCCAAATTCTCTCTGATAGTGGAAAGGGCTACCCGAGAGGTGGAGCCGCCCCTACAAGAGGTTGGAGGAAATGGCTACCCGGAGCGTGCAGCCGCCACTATCACTTGGAATAAGTAATGAGCCATGTCGCAATGAGGACGTTGCGAACATAAGTGGGGAGGTTGTAACACCCCAACCCAAACATAGTACCACATGGAAAACTCACAAAGTGTGGGTGTGGTTTATAAGTGGTGGGGATTACTACTTGACAACCTGGCTTAAGCATTTTGGGGTGGTTAATCGGGTCCGTATGGCCCGATCCCAGAGAGGTTGTCAGGGCCAGTAATGCTCCGATAACGGACCGGGGACCTAAGCCCGGGACGTTACACTTGAAAGCAATACCTTTTATGGATAACAATTTAAGTATTTGCAAGCTATCGGTATCTAATGTTTCATATATTTTATGGGGTTTCTAATTAGTATACATGTATGTATAACGATTTCTCTTTTTGGTTGCATACACATCCACTCATGCACACACAGGCACACAGATATCAAAATTTCAGTATGCGGCATATGATGCAGGGCAAAACCTCCAACCATCTTTATTTTAGCATTCAAACTTATCTTATTTATTGATTCAATAAACCGTAGAAATCTTAATTTCTGGAAAAAAATCACAGTTTCAGGAGATATCAATATTACAGTTTTCCTTTCCAGGTTTTTTTTATAAACACCGAAATTGATATTTTTAATTTTGGTGTTGTTTAGAAAAAAAACTGGAAAGGAAAACTTATTTGTGGGAAAAGACTTTGTTGTTGTTGTTTTGAACACCGAAACTGATATCTGGTTCCGTACTATGGAACACTGGCAATTCAAAAGCTAAAAAATGAAGGGCCCCATAGTTTTGTAATCATGCAGCTTTAAAACAAAGAAACCCAAGAATCTGAAATTCATGCATAATTAATATGATTATAATAAAATATGATCAATTCAAAAAACAAATCAAATCAGACTCACTTTGAGATGCAAATAAGAGTCTTTAGAATGGAATTGCGTCTTACTATTCGCTTTAGTTATCTACAAATGCTCTGTAAAATGCTCTTTTTTATTGCTTATCCTTTCCTAATGAAACATAGTGATTTATGTTCCTCGCATCTCTACCACTTCAAGAAAATATTATATATTTTTCTTCTCTGCAGATTTTAGAGCATATTTTCCTACTTCCCCTAATGCTCTGAATCTTAAATGGGATGTTTTCGATTATCTTTTTCTTTTTGCAAATTCTTTTTGTAGCATTTGTGGCTAGTGTGCCCTTGAAGAGTAATGAATACAGTTAAATACACGGACTTATAGTGAGGGTAAAGTTGCCATTTTTTAGAGTATTTGTATATGCCATTTCTTCCAATTTCTATTAGCATCCGTGATTCCGTGGCTCATGTACCCACAAAGAATAATGAATGCAGTTGTGTTAGTGGACTTCTAGTGGAGGGAAGTTGCCATTTTCACAAAAAGAAAGATTCCTTACATGCATTTCTTTCATATTCTTAAAGCATTTTTGGGCCCGTTGGCATTTTGCAGATCATGTGTTCGATTGTAGCTCCACCAACTGCATGGTCTATAATCTTCTAATTAAATCCATTATTGATGCTGCTGTGGATGGATTCAATGGTATGCACGTATTCATTTCGAGCTTCAATGTATCTTTGTTATTTTTCTGCCGAAATGATCTGATTGCTTCCTTGTGCATCTGTAGGAACGGCATTTGCTTATGGGCAAACAAGCAGTGGTAAGACGCATACAATGAATGGCTCTGAAGAAGAGCCAGGCATCACTCAGTTGGCAGTCGGAGATATATTCAACAATATTAAGATGGTATTGCTTTGTCTGACTTAGAACTTTCTGTCTAAAGGTAGCCAGCTATGTTGATCTAAAGCCAAAACAAGAGAACTTTTAGATAGCATGTTTGCTTATAATATTTGCCTCTTTTATTTTTTTTTGAGGAAAAAAGGGTGTGATGTCGAGGAGATGCCCACCCACCTGTTAGCTTCTATATATTCACATTATATAAAAAAGTTACAAAGACCAAAATATCTTTAGATTTTTTGCATGCTCTATATCATTTCCATGTACATTCTCTCTCCATGGAAGATAGACCCATTTTGCAAGCCACATGGACCAAATATTTGCTGCCACCCAAATCTTGGCAGGACAACTCCCAATCCCATCCCCCGACTCATACAACGAATCTTAGAAACCAACCCAATCAGAGGTTGATTCCAACTCGACTTGCGGGGCTGCCAACAAGCAAAGAAAATGTGCTCAACATCCTCCTCAGCTGCAAGACAATGCTGTCAAGTGCTACCAGCTCCAGGGAAGAAACTGGCTCTCTCTGCTCGGCAGTCAACATGTGATACCTTCTTAGTAACCAAATAAATAACCGAACCCGCCAAGGGACCTTCTACCTTTAGATGTCAATAAACCGGGCGAACCTGCACATGCCTCTCTTAAACATGTTTAATAAGATATATATTCTGGTTTCTCGACTTAGATCATGAAGAAAATGCATGAATCTATTTAGACATTATGGGTGAGAGTTTTATGACAGAATACTGTCACTGACAAATGGTTTCTGACACAACATTGTCCCTCTTCTTTCTAATTTGATCTGCTTTAGTTAAGAATACAAGGGTGGGATCAAGGATAAGGGCTTAATAACAGCCACTCCTTTCCTCTCTTCATGGACATGTATACTTTCCACCATAAACTACATCGTATGTGTTTTTTAGATACCGTACACTCACATTGCTTCTGTAGAAAGACAAGGCTATACAACTACTTGTGCACATTAATGAATTAATCTATATAAATATTAGTTTTGTGGATATAAGTCCGGCATTGATCCACGATAGATCTGAATGGAGGCGAAGAATGCATGTAGCCGACCCTACTTAATTGTACAAAAAGGATTTGTTGTTGTTGTGAATCTATATAAATATTATTAGAATCATACTGCTTTTAACAGTTATTTTTTGCTTTTATCATACTTGCAGATCAAAGACCGTGAATTCCTTATTAGAGTTTCATACATGGAGATCTACAATGAGGAGATAAATGACTTGTTATCCCTGGGAAGCGAGAGGCTTCCAATTCACGAGAGTTTGGATGTGTGTGTTTACTTAAAAAATTATAAGATCTATTTGTATATAGTAATAACTGTAGCCTGAACCTTTCTGTCGATTGTGCAGCGCGGAATTTACGTTGCCGGCCTTAGGGAGGAATTGTAAATAGTGCTGAACAAGTGCTCAAGCTCATCAAACTTGGAGAAGGTATTCTTATTGTTCTGGTTGTGTTTGGTGATGTGATCGCTTTACCAAACAGTAACAGTCCTCTTTCTAAGATGACTACACTTGATCTTTAAAAGCTTACAACAAAGATATAAATATACCATTCTGGTTTTTGTTCATGAAAGAATTCATGATTGTCTTATTATTTTCAATCATATCAAATATCTCCAAACTTCACATGGTTGATTTTTTAATATTTAACTACATATTAATAATTTGATTCCTAATACTGGTGGATGCAAAAAATCTCAAACCTTCTTTCAAGATTTTCCTATCATTAGAAACTTAGAAAACCTCAATTTTAATGGTTTTGTATAGATAATTATGTCCTGGCCTATCTTCCAAACAATAAAACAAATAACTAAATTCACAACATATTTGTTGCTGGCAAGTTTGCGACAATGTCACCTGCCAATATTTTGTTATATGCTTGATATGAATATGCTTGAGAATAGATAAATCACTTAATTTCTTTTTTTCCCAATTAATTGCAGCTAATCGGCGATTTGGAGAGACAAATATGAATGTGAGGAGTAGCAGATCTCACACCATATTCAGGATGGTAGGTGATCTAATAAAACCAACATCATCATTTGTACTTTGAGCAATGTGTGCCTACCACTCAAAAGAACATGGTTCAAATCCTCCTGTGTGGAGGTTGCGTTAGGTAGTCGACAACTAACATAAAATATAGTGGAATCTTTCAACATGGATTTGAGCAAAAATCCATGTAGCCGACCCTACTTATAGTGGGAGAAGGCTTTGCCATTTTTTATCGTCATTTGTATTTGAATTTGATTATTAATCAAGTGTGCACTAAAAGGTCATTGAAAGCAGTGCAAAAGATTCCATTGGTTCAGGTGATTTTCAGAATGCAGATGCCATCCGTGTGTCTGTTTTGGTACATACTTCTGAACTCTACCTTGTAATTCGGTTTAACATATTAATGCTGCATCTAAAATATATTACCTAGGCTCATGTAGTTAAATCATAGAAAAAGCAGCCACATTGGATTTGCCACAGCATTGATTGCCACAAGTTGTGCCATCATGTTGTGACTATACTTGTGCTAGTACAGCTGTATAAGGAGGCAAATTCCTTAGTAGTGTACTTGAAGAACATAATTCCTCAGACATGGCCCCAAAGATGTTAATTCTCTAAATAGTGTCCTAAAATTGCATTTACAAAATGCGCTATACATGTCGCATAATAATGCGATATAGCCTTTTCCCAAGTGTTTCACATTTTGTAATGTATGGATGTCGCATGTCTAATATGCAATAAACATAACACATTTTAAACATGCGTCATCACTACATTATTCATGGAATTAACATCTTTGGGATCATATCCGAGGAATTATGTTCTTCAAGTACACTACCCAGGAATTTGCCTCGCTGTATAAGTATGATGGCATGTCTTAATGTGGTTCATGTTTCTTGGATGCTCACCATGCATTCTCTGCGTTCTTATTTACTACAGTGTTTTCAAGAATATCCGGAAGTCTAATTAATCGTTAAACAGAATCTAGTAGATTTAGCCGGTTCAGAGAGAATTGCGAAGACGGGAGCCGATGGAGTACGTTTGAAGGAAGGAAAATACATCAATAAAAGTTTGATGATTCTTGGAAATGTGATTAATAAACTAAGCGATGGTGGGAAGCAAAGGTATGAGTAAAGATAACCAATTTCATGACTAGGAACTGTTGTATTAATTTAATATGTTTTTCTCTGCAATTTTTTTTATCTAGTATCTATTCTTTTGACATTCAGTTAGTCTCGACTTGATGGTTACTATTTTTTGCCTTTCTTATCGCACTCCATCATTAGTGGTCAAATCAATGCTGAACTTTTTAAAGGAAGGGTCAAAAGAGAGTAGCATAAAAAATACTTGCACACAAAAATACATCGAAACAACAGGATAATAATGATTAGAATTGAAATGAATGCCATACTGCATGGTAAAAAATAGATTTTGTTGAACATTCGAAATTTGGAATAAACAAGCATGCTTTAGATATATATTCAACATTAAGCCATGGTTAATGAGTATGTACGTTCTTGGTGTCAAAGATAATATTGGGATTAAATATTTTTTTTTAAAAAAGAGGTTACATAAATTATAATTTTCTATATTGTCATCTTTTACATTATGTCGTATCTTCATGTTTGTTGAGTCAAAGCAGTGATTGAGTTTGTCAGGAGAGGTTGTTAATATGTTATCCTTAAGAAAGAAGGTCTTTAATAGAAATCATTGTAAGAGATGTCAAGAAATTGAGATCACCTTTCTCTCTTCGTCCCCTCTCTTTCCCTACCTTTTACATGGTATTAGCATCATCAACTAGGCATGGCTCGTCGTCTTCCCTCGGCCACATCCACATGCACCATCATGTTCAGATGTTTGTGATTACACATACGACTAAGCCCTCCCCACTTCCTCCTAAACCTGATCACCTAATCCTATACCCAATCTAACTATCCAGCAACCCCTTCATCTCCTTATTCTCCTTTCTGTGGCCACCACTCCTGCCACCGCTTTTGGTGACCCCTACAGGCACGATCTTTATTCATGGTGCCATACTTATTCCTCCTCTTCAGACTATGGTCCTAATTTCCCTAATTATAATCGTGAGACACTTCTCTCTTTCCTCCATCCCATACCTATCTACATTACTACTACCTATCCATAAAATTAACCCAATTATTACATTCTCCTTTGGAATAGTAAAAATCCCCATTTGTCACATTCTCATGGGCTCAATGTGCAACACCCAAACCCAAACATAGTATCACATGGAAAACTCACAAAGTGTGAGTGTGGTTTATAAGTGGTGGGGATTACTACTTGACAACTTGAGCTTAAGCATTTTGGGTGGTTGTCAACGGGTTCATTTGGGCCCGAACCCAATAAGTTGTCAGGGCCATTTTCCTCGATAACGGACCGGGGACCTAAGCCCGGGACGTTACAAATGATATCAGAGCCATGTTCCCTCTGATAGTGGAAAGGGCTACCCGAGAGGTGGAGTCGCCCCTACAAAGAGGGTTAGAGGAAAAGGCTACCTGGAGCGTGCACCGTCACTGTCACTGGGAATAAGTGATGTGCCATGTCGCAACGAAGACGTTGCGAATATAAGTGGGAGAGGTTGTAACACCCAAACCCAAACATAGTACCACATGGAAAACTCACAAAGTGTGGGTGTGGTTTATAAGTGGTGGGAATTACTACTTGACAACTTGAGCTTAAGCATTTTGGGTGGTTGTCAACAGGTTCATTTGGGCCCGAACCCAATAAGTTGTCATGGCCAGTTTTCCTCGATAACGGACCGGGGACCTAAGCCCAGGATGTTACAATTAGATCCGAATTTTCATGAACTTGTAGAATGCCTAGGGGCTCAGAAAAGGAGATCAATATCAGTTTAAGTAGTAAGAGCAACAACAATGCCACTAAATTCGGAGCCCAGATTGTTAAAGAGCATGGCAATGTAGTCTGTTGGTGAGAGATTTGACAGACAACAATAAGTTGATAAAAAATGCATCTGGTTTTCTGAAGATGTGGCAATACAGTCATCTCCATTGCAATGTTTTCGTAACTCATTTGGAGCTGAAGGATCCTTGAGTGTCACGGTGCTCCATAAAAATTTTGTAGAGAAGCTGAAGGATCCTACATCATAAGAAGTGTTTAAACCAACCATTGTGGTGAGAGCCTCCTAGTCCTCGGTGATGCAAGGAGTAGATTGAGCGAGGTTTGATCGTGACACACCCACAATTTATAATCAATGGAAACCTGGATTTCTGCTACAGTCGATTGATATGTCATTGGCAGAATTGTTCGAATCATCAAAAGTAGCTTTTAGATCCGTCTATAAGTCCATTGTGTAACACCCAAACCCAAACATAGTACCGCATGGAAAACTCACAAAGTGTGGGTGTGATTTATAAGTGGTGGGGATTATTCCTTGACAACTTGAGCTTAAGCATTTTGGGTGGTTGTGAACGGGTTCATTTGGGCCCGAACCCAGTAAGTTGTCAGGGCCAGTTTTCCTCGATAACGGACCGGGGACCTAAGCTCGGGTCGTTACACTAATGCTCTAAAATGGCCCTTCTATCTTACCACATCCAGTCAAAATCAAGGCCCTAAATGTCGGTTTCGGTCATCATTTCGGTATCGACCAAAACAAAATTTTAGTGGAATTTCGGTGGAATTTCGACCGAAATTTCGGTCATTTCGATCAGTTTTTGTACTAGGACCCCCATATTTCGGTCATTTCAGCCATTTCGGTCGAATTTCGATTTCGATTGGATATCGATATTCGACGGAAATTTGATCGAATTTCGCTGAAATTTGAGGCCATGGTCAAAATGATGCGAGGAACATATGACTTTGTCAATTACAAAAGGCATGGTCATTAATATTACGGTGGTAACTCCTGCCATCAAGGTCTATGCCTGTTGTGGGATTTCAACCACAGTCCTTACCATTGCCATTTATGGAATTTTGGCTTTAGTCATACTAATCACGATCCTTCTCCACAGATTCACCCTGCATCTCCTCGTAGTACTACAAGCACTCCTTCCGACTAATTTATGACTCCGGTACTGACCACTAGGGATGAGCATTTTTTCGGACCGGCCCGAACTATAAACGGGTGGGCTTGGGCATAGAATTTGCCCGATTCACATTTCGGGCCGGGTTCGGGCAGTAGCTGGCCCGAGCTCGAAGCCCGTGGCCCGACCCGAGTAAGACCCCCCCCCAAAAAAAAACCAAAACCTTAACCCACCCCTACCTTCGAGCCTTCGAGTTGCCAGTCCGATGTAGGCCTACCATCGACTGTATTACGTAGCCTAACTTTGTCCATGTTTGTCGAAGCTTATTGGGATTTGTTGCATGCAACTTATTCCACCTTTTTTGAGCAATTAGTTATTTTTTATTGCTTAAAGGCACATCAATTGATTTCAAAGTGTTTTTTAAGACTGTATACTTCTAGCATCTGTTTGAATCAAGATTGGGTTGTATACTTAAATTCAAAAAAAAATCTGATATGCATTTTTGGGAAAAAAGATTGTGGATTTATAAAACGACACGGCATGCATTTTCAAATTTCCAGATCCAATTTTTTTATAGCGGGCCGGCCCGGCCCAAGCCTGACCCATGTACTTGCGGGCTGGGCTCGGGCTTGGGTTGGGTTTTCAGCAAAATCTCGGGCTTGGGCCCGGCCTGCAGGCCCGCATATCTAACCTAGGCTCGGGCTGGGCTAGGTTGGGCCCGACCCGGCCTGATGCTTATCCATACTAACCACCATGTCACTGATGACTGGCTAATCTCTCTTGTTGTCGAGTTCTATATAGGATCTAACTCATTAGGGAATGATAATGATCAAGCTATGCCCATCTTTGCACATCGGCTAACCAACACTCTACCTAACTACTTGAAGCTTGCATTTAAATAATGTTCTTTACCACTCCACGCTTAAAAGCCCTTGATTTTAGGATATAGCTTGTGTTAAGATGACATCAATGTATTTAAGTTTGTGTTGATTCCTTTATTATTGAGGATTAACGGAAAACAACCTTCATAAAGAGGTCATGCTCAAAATTTGGCATGAACATCTTGGTGACCCCCATTCTTGTATCGTCTGCAAAGTCCTTACAACAACAACAAAGCCTTTTCCCACAATCAAGGTCCGCTACATGGATTTTCTTCCTCCATTCATATCTATTTTAGGTCATTCTCGAACTTAAATCCAAATACCTAAGATCTCTTCGGATAGTTTCATTCCAACACTTCTTGGGTCTTCCCCCCTCTTAACCAGCTCAACAAACCAAATCTCGCGTCTTCTAGCTGGTGCATCAACCGATCTCCTTTGCAAGTGATCAAATCATCTTAAGTTGGCTTCTCTCATCGTATCCTCTATCAGAGCTACACCAACTTTTCTTCTGATCGCATCATTCCGAATCTGATCTTTTCATATACGACCTAAGGTTTTAAATTTCGATATCGGATATCGTATCGACACCATGTTGAAACGAAATTTCATCGAGCAACATTTGCCCAAATCGAGCAATATTAGTGAATGAAGGCTCATATATCGGTATTTCGCTTGAAATTTCGGTCCCATGTCGAAATCGAAATTTCGGCGCAACTTCGCCAATTTTTCACGAAATTTGAAACCATGATATGACCAAACATCCACCTTAGCATTTTTATTTCTTCTATTGTCATTCTCTGCACATGTCTATGATTTACATGCCAACATTCTGATCCATATAGCATATCAAGTCTTATGGCTGCTTTGTAATACTTTATTTTAACCTTCAAAGGGATTTTCTTATTATAAAGAACAATAGAAGATCCTCTCCACGCTAGCCAACCTGCATTTATTATATGAGTAATATCCCTTCATTTTTCCCATATTATTGCAAAATAGATCCAAAGTATCTAAAAGAATCTTTATCCCAAGTATCGAAAAGAATCTTTTTTCTATATGTTATCACATCTCCAAACCTCACCCCGAGCACTTTACCGTTGTTTCCATCAAATATTTAGTCTTAGCCCTACTTATACGCAATCCTTTAGTCTCTAAGCCATGGATCCAAACCTCCAGCTTCTCATTTACTTTATCTCTTATTTCATCAATCATCACAATATCATCGACGGACAACATACACCAAGGTATATCGTCCTGGATGTGACTAGTCAACTCGTCCATAATCAAAACAAAAAGAAATAAACTCAAAACTAAATCTTGATGTTGATTGATGCTGATGTTAAAATAACCACTCTTCAGGCTGGATCCTTACACAAGATGAAGCCTCATCATATATATCCTTTATAAGGTTAATGTATAGGACATGTACGTGTCTCTTCTCCAAAACTCTCCACAATCTCCCATGGTACTGAATCATAAGCCTTCTCCAAATCAATAAAAATCATATAGATGTTCTTCTTTTTAGTTTTATAAATCTCCATTGTTCTTCTCAACAAGTAGATAGTTTCAATAGTAGAACGACTTGACATGAATCCAAATTGGTTTTCAGTTAATTTGTAAACATGCTTCAACCTTCTTTCGGTCACACGTTCCCAAATTTTCATAGTATGACTCATCATTTTGATAATTCTATAATTCGAAAAAATTTAAATCTCTCCTTTATCCTTATAAAGAGGCACCACGATGCTTCTCCTCCATTCGTCGAGCATTTTCTTCGCTAAATAACGTCAGCAAAGTCCTTAATCATCTTTATTTCAATCATTTCCGCGACTAAATGTAATTCTTGTCTATCTTAAAAGCATCGATGCTTTCTCCCTCTATGAGACCGTCACTTGCTTTTCAAAATCTTTGCAATTGAATTTTAGTGATGTTTGGACCTTGACGGTTTCATCTTATTCTTGCTAAAAGTATTTCGTTATATTTATTTCAAATCACATAGTTTTATCCAATCCATACAAAATCAGTCGTAGAATCGACTATTATTCTATTTCAAATGCTAATAGGGCACTTATTCAAAAAAGATAAAGCTTCTAGATCAACAATGTTAATTTCATTGTTCTTCCCCTTTCATTTTCACAATGATGGTATTCTACATTGCTTATTCCTCCCATTTATGAGCCAAAAGAATCGATATGTGGTCGATACATGGCTAACTTTTCTATCTCAACCATTCATACCACTATTTATGGGTGTATGCCTTTTTTATTACCGTTCATTTCATCAACATGCTACCCACTCATGTTTTACAAGACCAAGCTCCTTATTTTACGCTCTCTTATGAATAATTAAAGCTTGATCACCTTTGAGTACTTGGTTATTAGACCTTCCTGTATTGCATCCTTATAAATTTTCTTATTGTACAACGAAGTGTATTTTACTTGGTCATATATCAAATAATATGCACATACTCCAATATTTGGTAGTTGTCCAGTGTGCCTACCATCCAAAAGATCAGGGTTCAAATCCCTCCTTATGGGGGTTGCATTAGGTAGTCGACAACATACGTACAAATAGTCGGATCTTTCGACATGTATTTGAGCAAGAATCCAGGTAGCCGACCCTACTTAATTGTGGGAGAAGACTTCGTCATTTTTACATATCAAATAATATGGGCTATATATGCTTTGGCATCTTTACGATCAGATTTATATTGCCAGACAGGTTGACTTTAACAAAAGTGATTATCCTTCCAAACAATAATCAATTGTGGGTCCTGCTCTAGGAAAGCCTAGAGAACCTTGGTTACATGTTACATTGCACTTGTCATCCACAAGGTTCCAAAAGTCGGTAGTCGGTAGTCGGTAGTCGGTCGGTTGGATCACTGACTAAGGATTAATCGGCAGTCGGGCGACTAATCGGATTTAGTCGGACTTTAATCGACTTTGAATTTTATAATTATTTTAAATATATAACTCATTTTTATACATATATTTACATAGATTTTGTACATTTATATACTACCATAATAAAATAAAAGAAAATATTGAATTTAAATAAAACATTAGGCATATTATACTAAGTTTGCTTATAAAAAAAGTAAAACATTAAAAAAATACGGTATCTCCGAGCGAAAATTGGTCGATTAGTGTACCTAGTCGGAATTAGTCGGTACTCGGTCGGCCACCCCACTGACTAGACTAGTCGGACCTACTAATCGGGCCAGTCGAGCGACTTTTACAACACTGGTCATCCACCACATCATATAACACCAAAGCACACCTATTCAACAAGGTCACTGGTGGAAATGTTTTCTAGCATAATGCCAGCATGGGAAGTATACTCCAACCTTTTCACTTTAGTTCCATCATAACTTTCTCAGTCACCCAAAATTGGCACAAGGTTATGGCTGGCACGTTAATGCAATCACTACCCATGGTATTTAGGATGTAGTCCTCCATGATAAGACAAGGAGGTTATTGATTGCAACCGGGTCCTTTCGCTTAAATATAATTCCTATTAGCATCATTGGTTGATATAAACTTGCTTGCAGCGAAGTGAGTGTACTGACGCCTTCATTCCCTCTGTCAAGTTCATAATTATTGAGATTGTTTTTACTAGATGCACTTACAATTGGCCTATGAATCATCTAGGCATTAGCAACGTCTTCATTCATGGGCATCTTTTAGAGGTGTTTGCGTGGCTCAACCTCTTGGATTCATGAATGCTAATCATCGTAATTATGTTTGTCATCTTTGAAAGTCTGTATGAGAAAATAATGGGATGGAATGAGATTATTTATTTAAAGAGTATGCAGTTTCTTATACAGAATGAAACCCTAGATCCCAAGCAGTGACAATTACATGAGAGATCCTAAAGGGTTACATGACACAATAAATAAAATAAAGAAAAGATTAATCAAAATAGCTTCAACATTCCCCCTCAAGTTGGAGCATATCCATCAATCATGCCCAACTTGAAAATCAACCATGATATGTATTTCTTCGGCAGAGCCTTTGTGAATATATCTGCAAGCTGAAGGTCCGTAGAGATATGTGGAGTAATGATCTTCCCTCCTCGTATTGCATCTCAAATGAAGTGGCAGTCAACTTCAATGTGCTTTGTTCATTCATGGAATACATGATTGATAGCAATATATGTAGCAGATTTGTTGTCATAGTATAAAAGAACGAGAGTATGCAACATGAAGTCCAAGCTCTTGTAAAAAGGAGATTAACCACGTAATCCGCAAGTGGCTTGAGCCATCGCCCTGTATTCAGTCTCTACACTCGATCTGGAGACAACAATTTACTTTTTGCTTCGCCATGTAACAATGTTTCCTCCAATAAACATGGCATAACCAGTGCTAGATCGTCTGTCCTAAGGAGAACTAGCATAATCAGCATCTATGTAGGCGGTGATGTCGGTGTGGATGTTGACCCCATAGAAGGGGCCTTTTCCTGAAGAGTTCTTCAAGTATTAAAGGATCAAAAGAACATCCTACCAATAATTGTAGTAAGGCTTCTCCATGTACTGGCTCGCTCTGCTTACAACATATGATATATCTCTTCTAGTGACAGTAAGGTAGAACAGCTTGCCCACTGGGCTTCTACATTATGTAGTATCCTCAAACTCAGGATCGATAAATGTAGCATGTTTTTGCGGCTCCGTCGTGATGCTAGATGGTTTACACCAAAGTAAGCCATCCTTTATAATAATATCTAGGCAATACTTCCACTTTGATAGGTGTAATCCCTCTTCAGTATATATCACCTCAATGCTAAGGAAGCATCTGAGTTGACCAAGATCCTTGGTGAGGAACAACTTTTGAAGGAAGTCCTTGGTCTCTAGAATACATGCTCTCAGAAGTAAGCCTGCCAAACGATATTCGTGGACTCTACTTTAGGCCATAGATAGCATTGCCTAAATGGTACACATACTCCCCCTCAATGGTGTAGCCCAGTGGTTGTGCCAGATAGTCCTCTTCAAGATCACCATATACGAAGGCATTCTTGACATCTAACTGAAAAATCGGTCAGCTCTTACTGACAACAAAATAGATAATCGTATGGATAGATCCCATCCTGACCACTGGAGAGAAAGTCTCAAAGTAATAAATGCCATAAGTCTCGGTGAATTCGTTGGACACTAATTGGGTCTTCAGTCTGTTTACTGATCGATCTATACATGTTTGATTGCAAAGACCCATATGCAAGCTATAGGAGCAACACCAATGGGACATGGCACAAGATCCCAAGTACCCTTAAGACAAGAGCATCCATCTCCTCATCCATAGCTTGTTTTTAACTCGGATGCTAAAGAGCTTTATGATATTCTTATGGAAGAGGTACAACCATAAGCGCATCTTTAAATGCCCTGTCAGATCTAGATAATTCACTAATACAAATAAAATTTGACATAGGATTTAGAGAACATTTCCTTTTGGGCTTATGTAGACAATAGGAAGCTCAATAAAGGAAGAGGAATCGTTCATATTTGTAGCATCTGAAGTAGCATCATGTGAGTGAACTTTGGTTGTGTGATCATCAACATGCAAATCAAATAAAATAGGTAAAGAAACCATCTCAGATGCATGTTTATCCATCAATGATAAACCTGTAATTGAGGAGGGAACTCCAAAGGGATCTCTCCAACACTCTCAGTAAAGAAACCGGTCTTCTCAAAGAATGTAACATCTGAGAGAAAATAACGATAGCCACCTGGATCATAATATTTGTATCCCTTTTGGGTTCTAGAATACTCCAAGAAGAAGCATTTTATTACACGAGGAGAAAGCTTGTCTTTAACATTAAAATATTGAACAAAATAAGTACAACAAAAAACAAGCAGAGTTAGAGGAAATGGCTTATCATTGGGATAAACCAATGAGAATGGAGAACATCCTAATATGGATGAGGGGACCCGATTCAAATAGGCTACAGTGAGAATAGCTTCACCCTAAAAAGTTTTTGGGACATTCATCTGAGTAAGCAAAGTATGTGTGATGTCAAGGAGATTGCGAAGTTTCCTTTCCGAGTATGGCTCATTTCTTCAAAGAAAAGATGTCCTATGATGTTTCCCGAACTGACAAGTATCACATTCAAATAGCTTTAGAGGACTGACGTCAATGAACATATGAGAAAGGGCACTAGCAGAAGGATGTCCAAGGTGTAGATTCCAGAGATAAGGATCTGTAATAATAGATGTGGCTCCAGTAAAGAAAGAGTTATCAGATACATCAAGATAATAGAGTCTATGTTTCTCATGCCACCACTGCCCTGTAATTAGTAATGGTGTTGATAAAAAATAACCTAGCAATTTAGCTCTTTGCATAATTTATGAACAGACAACAAACTTAGAGGAAACACCGAAGTGTAATATACACTAGAGAATTCTAATCTGGAGGAGAAATCCACTCTGCCCATGGTAGTAACGGGAGAGAGATCCATTGGCAAGTTTAACCGATTTCACAAAAATAGATGACTGAGTAGATGAAAGAGAGTTGCCATCACTAGTCAAATGGTTTGACGCCACTAAATCAATAATCCATTGACGAGTAGATGCATGTCACATTAGCCGTAGCAGTAGTGCGTTCTGCAGACGCAGTAGTAGAAGCACGAATAGTATTCTTAGTCTGTGTTTGTGCACTATGGCTATTCTTGAGAAGTTGCATGAGATGATGATTATATTCAATAGACAACGGTATCAGGAGGTTGAGTGATACAATCGGGACAATTGATTTTGCCTTTAATGAGCATGTAGTCATCTCTGGAGATATCAATGTTGTGTATTATGACTAGTATTGTATGGCTAGTGAAAACCAAGAACAGAGTTCGTGCATTTCAGATCAGAATTCAGTCTGAAATTCAAAAATCAGATCAGATTTACATCAGAACTCGTGCATTTCAGATAAAAAATCACACCATTCAGCCTGCAAATGCATCCCAAGTCAGATTTCAGATCAGATTAGTCTGGATTCCGCAAATCAAATCCAAACACTTGCATTTTGACCAGATTTCGGAACAAACGCAACATTGTAACGACGTTAAATCAGATTTCAGAAGAAGGGGCGCTATTGTAGCGGCGGCGATGCACGTCAGTGAAAACAACAACCTAGAGATCGCAGAGACAACAATGAGTGGAATGGGATTGACTGTGAGGGTTAGGGTTGAATCAAAAGAGGCGCAATGCTCCGGTCTAGGACAATCACTTTGATACCATTTGAGAAAATAATGAGATGGAATGATGTACTTTATTCACGGGGTATGAGGTTTCTTATATAACATGAAATACTAGAGCCCGAAGAGTTACATGACACACTAAATAAACTAAAGAGAAGATTAATCAAAATAGCTTCAAGAGTTTGTACGGACTTAACGAGCACCACGTTCCCGGTTTTGTCGTCTCAATTAACAAACAGTGTGCGCTTGTTTATTGAGTTTCTTCAGGAATTCCAAGTGCATGAACATGGCAGTTTACCCTACACATCTCAAGGTAGAATGTCATCAACGACTTACTACTATCCCAACACATGTACATTAAAGATTTAGTTTTAAAAACCAGCATGCACGTGTGCAAGGCTGTCTCTCCTAGTAAACTTCATCAACTTGTTCAACTACCTCTAATCCTGGGGTATGGCAATATTTCGCGCCACCTACTTGACCACAAATCTTGCATTCCATGCCTGAACCAAGCACATTAACGTTGATTACTTTTTTGTTCGTGATCAAGTCTCTACGGGACAATTGCTTGTCTAAGTTCAATTCATCTCAAGATCAACTTGCAGATATTTTAGCCAAGCCACTATTCATGGCTTCATTTTGTTCCAGAAGCTGGCATCTCTGCCACTTTCAATCTGCAGTCACATAGCTCCTTCCATTGCAGGGGAATATTTAGCTCCTTCGATTGCAGCGAAATATCTAGAACCCAAGGATAATATCAGGGGATTAAATGAATCCATATCATTCTAAATTATCTTCCTCTCCAGTATGTCAGAACTTGTTTGTTGAGTCAAAATGGTGATGAAGTTTGTGGAGCGCAAGGTCTTTAAATATACCTCATTATATCACCTTTCTATTTTCCTTTCTCTCTCTCAATCTGACACTAGGCAATGGCCCGGTCGTCAATGTGCCTTTTTGTTTTTTTCATAACTACTTTAAATGCTTGCACCATTCTGTGTAATAACTGAATCCATTAGTAATGAATTGTGTGGAATTATTCTTGAACAGAGGACACATACCATACCGTGATAGTAAACTCACCCGAATCCTCCAGCCAGCTCTTGGTGGCAATGCTAAAACATCAATTATTTGCACAGTTGCTCCTGAGGAGGTTGAACTCTATGCACATCATCTCATTCAAAAAGTTGGAGTTTTCGGGAAACCGATGTTAGTGGAGTATTGTTAACATGACAATATATCATTTTTTGGGTGCCTACTATAGGTTCATGTAGAGGAAACGAAAGGGACCCTTCAGTTTGCCAGCAGGGCAAAGCGCATCACCAACTGTGCTCAAGTGAATGAGGTAAAGCTGCGGGGAAAAACTACCCATCATAATGAATTCGATTAGGAGATGGCATGTAAAGAGTATAAAGCTCGTCAGATTGGAAAATCTATCTGTTCTACAAAAAATCATACTGTTCTTATTCCATGTGCATCCCTGATGGCAAAACACTAGGTTATTTTTATCCTTACTGAAATGTTCTGTCCTATCCACTGATTTTTTCTTTAATTCTATCGCAGATATTAACAGATGCAGCCTTATTGAAGCGCCAAAAGTTGGAAATTGAGGAGCTGCGCAGAAAACTACAGGTGTGTTTCTTACATTAGTACAAGATGCCCATGAGAAGGGGTGTGCAACCAAAACGGTACATACCCTAAATAAATAAAATATACAAACAGATGCATATGATAGAATGATAGATATGACGTCTTTCTCCAATATGCACATAATGATATGATGGTTTGAGCTCTCAAAAGATAACCACTTCGTTTGTATTGTTGCACCCATATTTTACTTGGAAAGCCGCAAGGGGGTCATCATCTTGAACTGAAGTTCCACATTTTTTGTAAGTTTGCTTGCCATCTTTAATAGAATGCTACATGCGTATAATCAGGAAAAGAAAGGTGTCCTTATTGTGGCTATTTATCATTCATT
Organism: Ottelia alismoides; assembly: GCA_037367405.1. Taxonomy (NCBI): domain Eukaryota; kingdom Viridiplantae; phylum Streptophyta; class Magnoliopsida; order Alismatales; family Hydrocharitaceae; genus Ottelia; species Ottelia alismoides. The sequence goes on from JAZKJV010000293.1 coordinate 24,176, forward strand.
CGTTGTTTCTAATAATTGTCGGTCCAATGTAAGAGGGGCTTTATCATTGGTTTAGTTTCTGATTTACTGTTCCACCAAAAGTCCATCCGCCTTGATGTGTGCTCTTAGTTCTCCTTGATGGTTATGGACACAAAAGAGGCACACACACGACCACCAAAAAGACACTGTCAAGAATTGTTTTTGAGCCCTTGGTGGGCTAATTGCCAGCTTTCAGGTCTGTCATCATGTGATGTGATCTCTAAAATGTTTGATACTGCTCATTAAATGTGAGATCATCTTTATTTTCTACGTGCTTTATCTACTTGGCTATATATTTGTGCCCTCCCTCTGCCTCTTTGACCTTCAATTTTAAGTCGTTGCCAAAAAAGAAAGCAACTATTTTTCCATTATATTTTCTTCTTTGTTTTGCTTTAATTTTTTAACAATACATTTACTTATAATCTGGAATATCTCAATATCTACCATTCAACATCACCAGCCATTATCAGTCGGGTTTCCATCTTTTTAATATCATCTCCAGATGGTTCCATTGAGAAGACAATATTGAGTCTAGCCGTGGCACGTATAATGTGTAATCCAGGGCTCTTGCACGAGTTTTCTCTTGGTCGTGCCAAGTGCTAGGAAATTGTTGATAACATTTTGTTCAAATATTGTGTTTATATTCTAGTATTTATGCTATATAGTCTTTTATTTGTAATTTACCCATAGAGCTTTTCTCCTATATATGAGAGCTCCAGGGTTTCGTAATAAACAACTCTTGATTTTCCCTCAACATGGTATCAGAGCGACGGTCCTAGACCGGAGCCTGTGCCCTAGTTCCTTGTCCCCACCGATAGCCTTTCGCCCGGCGTCGCCTCTGCTCGCTCGAGCGCCCCACGTGCCACCGCCGCCTCTTGCGCGTGCCCTGTGCGGCTGGAAGGCTTCACGCGCGCGAGCCCCTCCTGTTCCCTGTGCGCCCTGCGTGCGTGAACGGGCTGCAGTCCTACGCTCTGTGCGTCGCTTCTCCTATGCTCTAACTTCTTCATGCGGACCTCGTGCACCTGTGCACTTGTTTCCCGCGTGCCTGTGAGCATTATAGTCTAGTCCTTCCAAAGAAAAGAAGAACATACATGGAAGGGGTTGTGGAATGAGTCTACGCCCACAACCACCTTCATTTATGTCCAAGTAGACATTCTTGTCTAAGCCTCTTGTAGTCCCAGTCTATAGAAATTGTTGTCATCATGTCTGACAACAAGGTGGATGTTCCGTCCTCGGGAGCCTTCAAAGGTTCAGCACCCATTGTCAAGATGGATGGAACCAATTATGAACTGTGGGCCATGCAGTTCATGAGTTTAATGCAGTGTAACGGCAAGAAGCACATCCTCACTACAGAGGAGCCAAGTGACAAGACTGGGATACACGCCTCATGGGAGGCAGATGATGCGTATGCTCGAGAGTGGCTATCCGGGACCGTTTCCATGGAGATAGCCAATGATATACTGAGCCAGCCTACTGCAAAGGCTATGTGGGACATTCTTGCAGCGACTTACTCTCCGACAAAGAATGAGTCTAAGATCCTCCAGCTCCAGCATGATATTTTCACGTCAAAGCAGAATGGTTGTCCTCTTCACACCCTCTATACTTCTCTGAGGAATATGTTCGAGAGGCTTCATAGTTACATACCTTTGACTGCTGCACCAGAACAGCTTAAAGCATATAGAGACTCTGTGATGACTGGGGTATTCCTAGCAACCCTGGATCCGGAGTATGATGCAACTCGTGCCCAAATCATTACTGATGCTACGATACCTCCGATGGAGGAGGCGTATCGGAGATTGAGCAGACTATTTATATCCTTTGGTAGTATCGTACAGCAGCAGACATCTTCAGCGATGGCAGCTTCACGTGGTAGAGGCAGCCATACAACATATCGTAGTCGAGGAAGTTCCAAATGTGGTAGAGGAGGTGGTGGTCGAGGTTGATCATGCACATTTTGTCACAGGACAGGTCATTCTGAGGAGACCTGCTACTCTAAGCATGGGTTTCCAGCATCAGCCAGAGTTGCAGAGCAGGCACAACAGACTGGGAGTTTACCTGATCAGAGGTTCGATGAGCTTGTAGCACGATTGAGAGATATTATGCCTGCCACATCTGGATCCACTAGTTCTCCTTCAGGATCCTTAGAAGTGGCTGCATCAGCCTCAACATCCACGACAGGTACGGCATTTGCCTTTACTACGTGTTACAAGGCAGATGTATCAGAATGGATCATGGATTCAGGTGCATCACACCATCTCTGTGGCGACAGAGGATAGTTTAGTGTTTTTCATCATGTTCGATCTGGACGATCGGTTGTGATAGCAGATGGTACACATTCCCCCATCACTGGTCACGGGGAGGTGCAGTTGACTCCTACCTTGAGACTTTCTAATGTTCTTTATGCACCTGAATTTTCAATGAATTTATTATCAATTAGTCAAATCACCAGAGATTTACATTGTTGTGCTATATTTGATCCATCTGCTCTTGTGTTTCAGGATATACTTACGGGCAGAGTGATTGGAACTGGCGTGAGCAAGAGGGCCTTTACAGACTTGTGCAGTCTTCATATGCTGGTGTCTCATCCTCCTTACGCACTGGGTCTGTTTCTCCGTATATGTGGCATCTGAGATTTGGTCATCTTCCTCTGCAAAAGCTGGTTCATGTTCTCCCTCAGATTTCTCCTCGCTCTACTTTCCAGTGCGAGGCCTGTCAGCTTGGGAAGCACCACCGGTCTTCTTTCCAGAGTCGTCAGGGTCCGAGTAGTTATAGTCTGTTTGAGTTGTTCCATTTTGACATTTGGGGTCCTAGTCGTGTCTCTGATCATCAGGGGCACATATTTTATCTTGTTGCTGTTGATGAGTTTTCTAGGCTATGTTGGATGTTTCTTCTCAAGAATAAGTCTGATGATGGTCCTGTTATTCAGTCTTTTATTAATGAAGTCAAGAACATTTTTTCTGCCAGAATTAAGTACATACGTTCAGACAATGCTCTAGAATTCTGCACTTCTCAACTTTCTCAATTTCTTAAATCTCATGGTATTGTGCATCAGACGTCGTGTCCTTATACCTCTCAGCAGAATGGGGTGGCTGAAAGGAAACACCGTCATCTACTGGATGTCACCAGGACTCTCTTGGTTCAGAGCCGTGCTCCTTATTCCTATTGGGGAGATGCGATTCTAACTGCTTGTTACCTAGTGAATCATATGCCTTCTTCTGCGTTAGGGGAAAAGGTCCCGTTCTTGATTGCGTTTTCCAAGAAGGATCTTTTCTCGCTTACGCCTCATGTATTCGGATCAGATGCATTTGTTCATCAGTTCTCTCCTGGTCTTAACAAGCTTCCCCCCAGATCAGTTAAATGTGTGTTTGTTGGGTATCCCAAAACCTAAAAGGGCTATCGTTGTTTTGACCCTGTTCGACGAAGGTATTATGCCAGTGTCGATGTCACCTTCTTTGAGTCTATTATGTATTTTCCCCCCCCAGGTGACAGGCTTGCTCCTTCGGAGGATGGCGAAGATATTTATATGCCTCCTCCTCCGTCAGTGATAGGTCCTCCTCCATCACCTCCATCACCTCCACCATCACTGCCATCACCACCACTGCCGCCACCACCACCTCCGTCGTCTCCTAAATTCTTTCCACAGGTCTACCAGAGAAGGCCTCCAGCTCAGGCGCCTCCTCAATCACCCAACACGCCCAAGGTATGTCTTGATCATTTGAGTTCTTCTGATGGTACGGGTGATTTGATTGCACAGAATGAGTTTCAGGGTGCCGATGATACTTCTACTGCCAATATTGATGATTTGCCTATTGCACTCCGGAGGCAGAAGCGAGCACATACGATGAACCCCAAATATGGGGTGGACTTTCGTTCTCATGTTTCCTTGGAACGTCTATCCAAGGACTTTCAGCATTTTGTTGTGGGCTTGTCTGCTGTACAGATACCGCGATCGTATCAGGAGGCCCTGCAGAGTAGCCAGTGGCGTTTGGTCATGGAGGAAGAGATGGCAGCATTACAATCACGTGGTACATAGAGTGTTATTCACCCTCCACCAGGTGCGTCTATTGTTGGTAGCAAATGGGTTTTTACTGCGAAGCAGCGTGCTGATGGTACAGTCGATCATTACAAGGCCAGATTGGTTGCTCGTGGGTTCACCCAAACATATAGGGTGGGCTATCATGACACGTTCTCCCCTGTGGCATGTCATTCTACCTTACGAATTCTTATTTCTGTTGCTGTGGTGCGAGATTGGCCTCTCTTCCAGTTGGATGTCAAAAATACTTTCTTGTATGGTGATTTGCAGGAGGAGGTTTACATGCAGCAACCTCCTGGGTTTGCTGTTGAGGGGGAGTCCAGTATGGTGTGCCGTCTTCATAAGGCAATATATGGTCTTAAGCAAAGTCCGAGGGCGTAGTTTCAGAAGCTCTCAGAGTTAATTGAACAGAAGGGGTTTGTTAGATCTACAACAGATCATACTCTCTTTGTAAAGAGAGACCAAGGAGGTATTGTAGTCATCTTGGTTTATGTTGATGACATTGTTATTACCGGTAGTGATGCACAGGGAATTAAGGCAGCAAAGGACTTCCTTGGACATCAGTTTGTTACCAAGGACTTGGGTATGCTTCATTACTTCCTTGGACCGGAATTTGCACGAAATCAACAAGGTATGGTTATGACACAAAGGAAGTATGTTACAGATCTTCTATCTGAGATAGGAATGACAGGATGTAGACCAGCTACTACCCCAATGGATCCTAATGTTAAGCTTCATGATGGTGGATCTGAGGAGGTGGATAGGAGACGTTATAGAGAACTGGTAGGGAAATTGTTGTATGTTACTATTACCAGGCCTGATATAGCATTTGTTGTGAATAAAGTAAGTCAGTTCGTGGAGCAACCCAGGCAAACGCATATGGATACTGTGTTTATGATTCTGAGATACTTGAAGTCATCTCCAGGTGTAGGTCTTTTGTGTAGGAGAGACACGTCTCTCTCTGTTACAGGGTGTGCAGATGCGGATTATGCTGGATGTCCTAATGACAGGAAGTCTACTTCAGGCTTTATTGTTTTTGTTGGTAGCTCATTAGTCTCATGGAAGAGTAAGAAACAAACAGTCGTTTCTCGATCCAGTGCAGAATCAGAATATAGAGCTATGGCCCAAGGTAGTACTGAGATGATGTGGGTCAAATCTGTTCTCACCGATTTAACGATCGACGTACCTCTTCCTATGCAACTTAACTGTGATAATCAGGCAGCCTTATTTATAGCTAACAATCCAGCATTTCATGAAAGGATAAAGCCCATCGAGGTAGACTGTCACTATACTCGTGACTTGATCCAAAAGGGGCTTATCTCAACATCCTATGTTGCATCAGGAGATCAGATTGCAGATATGTTTACAAAAACTCTGGCTAGAGGTCCTTTTCATCATTGTTGTTCCAAGCTGAGCATGATAGATATATATGCTCCAGCTTGAGGGGGAGTGTTAAAATATTGTGTTTATATTATAGTATTTATGCTATATAGTCTTTTATTTGTAATTTACCCATAAAGCTTTTCTCCTGTATAAGAGAGCTCTAGGGTTTCGTAATAAACAACTCTTGATTTTCCCTCAACACATTTCTCTAGACTAAATATGTACGATGATACAATCTTTCTTGTATGAACAAAATAGTAACAGTTAGTTCCTAATCTTACAAATGTGTTAAAATAATCCTTGCTCGATGAAATCGCATGTGACATTGTGCAGGGATCACATTCAGAGATATTGGAACAAGTGATCTTAAAGGAGAGGAATGATATGCTTAAGGTACACTAATACTGGAGTCCAATGATCTGCATTTTTAACAACTGTTTGTGTTTTATAATCAATATTACATGCCAGTTTCTGAAAAGTTTTCTTTTTCCACTATTTTCGCTGACCACTGCAGTCCGAGTTGGATAGAGAAAAACTTGCTATGGAACTTCAGGAAGAGAAAAGATCACGTGCGTTATTGGAGAAACAAGTTAGAGAACAACAGATAATGATAGAAAATCTAAGTAGCATTGCCTCTTCTTCAGATGGTAATGTGCAATTGAGCCAGGTATGTTTCATTTCGTTTCTATCAGAAATGCATCTTTCCCCCACAGGTATATTGAATGTTTACGGGCAGCAAGTTTTATTCATATCAACTATGTAATTGTTTACTTTTGCAAAATATGAAGGTAAAATCATGCCCGAGAGGAAGGGCATATACCTCTGGTAACAAAGAAGGAACTGAACTAGTGTCCAAGCATGCATAAGCAGGTCTAAGCCTTTGACTGGGCTGGGGTAACATGAGGGCTGGTGTCCTTCAGGCAACTAGGCCCACCAGCAAACATACTAAGAAGAGGAAGAGGTTCTTTATGCCTAATGACGAGTACTCTCCTCTTAGAAGGTAGAGGACGAATAAGATAGGACAGGAGGGGTGTAGTGCTCTCCCAATTGTGATATCCAGTCCCATGGGATTAGAGACACCTCCAAGTCATGGGTGGCCACCCAAACCCTTGTAAATGGACCATAGGTGCCACCCCGTGGTATGTACACCTAGGAGTCCACGAGTCATGGATCAAGGGATGTACTCTATGAGGCAAGGAGTCGGTTCCCAAGGAATGACTCAGCTGAAAGTGAAGGGAGCCTTAGCTGCCAAGCCATCACCCTCCCCCTCCTCCAATTCTCCTTCATCCATGACAAACAACGAGTTTATGTTCTTGATTTCCAAGACTAAAAGCACAAGGTTTGTTTTAGCTATGACACCCTACACTAATTATACGAGAGCAAGGATCAGATGGATGAGCAATCGTTACTAAGGCAACAACAATGCTCAATGTTGCTCCAATCCATTGTGCAGAGAATGATCCAACAATGGCAATGTATCGAGTCCTTATGGAGGGGGAAACCATCATAACATCGTTCGTGGATCCCTTCTCCATAATCGCACGCTTAGCACACCTTATGATACTTTAATGTCTCAGGGATCCTATGTGGTAACCTCCTTGGTACACTATATATAAGGGGGTTCGCTCCTCCATTTGTAGGGATTGGTTCCTTCTTCCTCGAACTAGCACTGCACACTTCTATAGAGATGAGTGCATGTATCCTTTACAAACTCGACCTCTTTGTTCCAAGGAGATTAGCAGTCCGGCTGCTACCATCCATCATATTGCACAGTTGGGGGCCTCACTTCACCAAGATGTACACCATCTTCTACAAGTGGAACCTGGCTAAGATTGTGCATTCCTTAATTGTGCTTGGTGTAAGATTAGAAATATCGATAGCTCCGTATCATATGGTAGGTTTGGAAATGGATATATCAGAATTATTCCAGTTAGATTACAGATATAGGCTAAAACCTAGAAAATGGACCAAAAAACACTTCCTTCGCAAATTAAAGTAATCTTAATTCTTAGAATATTAAGTGGCATGCAAATACACTCGTATAGACATAAAAGAGGCATAGTTAGCACATTAACAATATATTACATCACATACTCTGTATAAGCCAAAGCCTGAGTTATATTCGAAATCAAACAAATAAATATAGTATAACAACATGCATATTATATTGTACATTATTCACGATAAATATTATTTTGAAGAGGATGATCTATTATAGATCAGAAGCTTACGTTTTCGCATGAATTAAAGACAATCAATACCAATTGAAACCAGTCTTGGATCCATATAGATAGATTACTGAGATTTAATAATAATAATAAATTCAGCCACTTATTTGTGTCGAATTTGTACCAGTATTTGTGTTAATACAAGGCATGGCTATACAAAAAATTGAACAAATCAACCTATAAAGATTAAAAAGTCAATAATTACCTTCAAGCTTCTTCCCTCATAGAAAGGAAATAGTGAAATTAAGCGACAAGGTTGATATCGATTATAACTGACAAACGATATCAATCGAGATGGTGGAAAGTTTGCACCAGATACTTAAAATTTCATGAATATCAATGCATATGAGATGAATAACATTGATATATTGCATGATCCGAGCGATATCAAGGAAAAAGATATCCATGATGATATTAGTATCTTTAACTTTTTGATATGAATATATAATTGATATATCATGATATTTGTTATATTACTATTGTTTTCATTATTATTATTGTTTTCCTCATATTAGAAAAAAATGAGAAAAAGAAGAGTTGAACCACTTGTTATATCTCTCAACTTGGTCAAACACTTTTACATCTTTGACAAATATAAGAGAAAAGGGGAGTATAAGAGTAGAGTTTTTTTAACTCTATATTCTATGAGTGCTCTAGCGAGAGATTCGTGCCCATCCTTGTAGAAGGAAAAGACTTGTGCTCCATCCTCTTTTCTCACGGTCAACATGACAAGACATTTTCTTTAAGATTCTTATGAGAGAGATCCCATTTTGTGACTTGTTTAAGAGAAACTTGTTTTCAAGACCTCTTATGGTCTTTCTATGACTTTTTTCGGTCCTTGAAAAAGATAGGTTCATTGTACATAGAGGAGACAAGTTGTGGGATAGAGATTCTCCGGAGAGTCGTATTGCAACGCCAGTTACTCTAATCAAAGTAGATGTGGATCACGAGTAACATTGTTCCTACATAGTTGCTAGATGAAACATCCTTCAAGACTCCACATTTCCTACTCACGAGCATGGTCAAGAATCTCAAGATGCATCCTCGTCATCATCAGCAACTAGAGTATGTGTTGAGTCAAGATGGTCTTTGTAGTTATTTACGTGTTCTATGTATGAGTAAGAGAAGAGCTTTTAATTTGGAACACTGTATATTTTAGCTTCGATCTTTCGGGAGAGTGTTGAGAATCGGGTTTGTTAGTCGACGTGAACTATAGTGAATAAATCTACATTAGACTTCTGTTCAAAAAGAAAGTTTGATAGTTCATGTTTGATTTGGTAATTTATATTCGAAATTTTCTTTTTATGAAAAACCCTTATTTCGAGTTTTTTTTATGGAAAAGGAATGTTTGAGATAGATTCAGTAATAATATGTTAATACCATTAAAGTCATATTTTTCAAAGTGGACAAGCTTGAAATTAGTGCTTAACAATAGAGTTCAATTAAGAAAGAATTGAGATATTTAAATGTTTTTATAGGCCCCCAACCTCATTCATGTTGAACTTTTCAATATCAAAATGCAGAAAAATGGTTCATACATGCATTTGAAGTTTGATATCTAGATGTGAGGTTATTTTTCTAACGTGTTTAAATATGTATAGAATTTTATACACTTGCATATATAACATACACATATCCAATCGAATTCGACCAAGCAAACATATGTTGTCTTATGCTCAGTTCATGAAACTATCAAACAAAGATTTAAAGTTTGTCATGTTTCTTAAGAAACGAATGATTTTTTCATGAATTATTACCAAATCAACCTAATTGAATATAAACATGTTTTTTTAGCAACCATAGTGGAGAACATTGGAGTTGAGTTAATCAGGTAATTATATTTCGTAACAAAATTCACGTATTGTATGTTGTCTAGTGTTCAGCCTCAGATCACCTTTACTGAGAGTTGAATGTGAATAGGGCCTACACATTGAAAAGAAGCAATCTATGCGGCTATTATGCTGCATCTCTTGTGGAGTAGGTTATACACTGTTGTCTGCAAATTTCGATATTATGTTTTCTATGATTCTCTTTTGTTCGGATTTTCAACAGCTATGAATAGCAACAACAGGTAGCATGGTGCACAAAGCTCGATTTTTGATGCATGAAAGGGTAGAAACATTTTTTGGGTCTAATTATATCTGCATTTTACAAAAAAAAGATCTCTCCATGGCTCAAACTCATGACCCCTTGACCACATCTTGCTACTTTATTTCAATTCATGCCAACATACACTAAAAAGGTGCAAATGGCGTCTTCATACATGCACCTCACCACACATCAAATCCTCTCTTGGCTATTTTTTTAAAGATAGAACTTTTGTACTCAATCTTGACATCACTTTGAAATGAGAACAATCCTAGATTTAAATTGTTTCACACTATGTTTCCTCCAAAATCAGGGCACATATGCTACAGGATCATGTTTCAATGAAGCAGTTAATGGCGGCGACAGCTCAGTTAAAAAAACTAGTTTCCAAACACCGAATTTCAAGAACATGCGTTCTGACTTCGTTGCAAGGAGACGACGAACTCAGTTGATCTCACCAGTTTCCAGCCCAGTTCCGGAAATTTCAGAGAATGTAGCTGATGAGGATGCATGGTTCCAATTAAACAACGGCCATTTGACTGATCTAGACTTGCTTCAAATGACTCCTGGTTTAAAATCTAATTCCTTTTCCTCAAGTGATACATCCACTGTAAGTTTATGGTTCTGCTCCATTTTATCTATCTTCCAATATATTGATCTTTCAAAATATTATTTTAGCCTCTTTCATAAACTTAAATGTTGCTTTATTAGGAACCTATTATAAAGGAAGAAGCAGGAGATGCTGAAAAGTGCCCATTCTTAAGATCAGAATGCAGTGAAAAAATGGAACTTCTTGAATCTACAATGAAGCAACTAGCCATTCTAGAAAGAGAGAACTCCCTTCTGAAAGAGGAGAAAGCTTCCCTGGAAGAAACCATATCTGCATCAACTGAAAATATAAAACTCCTTGAAAGCGAAAAGGAAGAGCTTCTGAAAGATTTGAGCCTTGAGAAGCAAAATATGGCTGATCTCAGAGGACAGATAAAACTATTTAGTTTAGAATACGCTCAAAGAGAAAGATTGTTGGTATCTCTGCACTCAAAATCTAGAGCAATGGTGGAGTCCTTCAGGGCATGCCCAATTCCAAAGCCAGCACAGTCAGAGTGCTGAAAAGATTTGTATAATAGATTAAATTATGAAATTGTGCTTTGTAAGCTACTGACCTAAGGTTTTCCATCTCACAGGCAAAGAATTGATTGTTTGCTTGACATATGATGTGTTTCTTTTTTTATCATAATGATCAACTCTGATTTGTTCATTTTAATGTCAGTGGTAAATTTATTTTCATTGATTCATTGCAGGTAGGGATGGAAATGGATGTGGATATATTTAACATCTGCTTACTATATTAAAAAAAATTACTGAAAAATAGATATCTGTATTTGAATATTAATCGAATATGGATTGTGGATATCCGAATATAGATATGGATACCATAACAGTCAAAAGATTCGGATTCGGATGTGGATGTCCGAATACAAAATAATGTATACATATACATACAAGTATGATTTTGTGTTAGTAAACAACTAAACTAAACATAAGTCCATGCATCTCTCGATATCCGATAATCACTACGCCTCTTTGCCTTGACAACTTCATAGGAATCGTAAGAAGGAGAAGTTTGGTTTTTTTACTTGATTCAACCCCTTGATGTTTGTCTGTAGAGCAGTTCCTTTGCAACTATAACTTTTATTGATAGGCTAATATTTTTAGTATAGTGTGTGTATTGTAATGGTATTTATTTAGGTCACTTCATACATGGTGTGCATTCGATTCATACATGTTCTTTATTCAATTTGGATTCGTATTCGATGAATATTCAATATGAATTCTTATTCGATAACGTTGCCACACGACTTGCCTACTTGAAACTACAGCGGTCAAGTTGCTTTTTCTGTAATGACGGAGGACCAAAACGAAGTGTGCAGTCGAATGAGCGATTTAGATATTTTCGAATGGAGGTCACATGGGGCTTGGTTTCCAAGTGGACAAGTTTGAAATTAATGCTCAATAATAGAGTTCAATTATGAAAGAATTGAGATATTTAAATATTTTTGGTAGCCCCCAACCTCATATTCATGTTGGGATTTTCAAGATAAAAATGCAGAAAAAATTTTCATACATCCATTTGAAGTTTAATATCTAGATGTGAGGTTACTTTTCTAACGCGTTTAAATATGTACATAATTTTATAAGCTTGCATATAGAGACATAACATATACTATATTATGCTCGGCTCATGAAGCTGTCAAACAAGATTTAAAGTTGCTGTCCTGTTTGTTAAGAAACGAGTGATGTTTTTTTTCACGAATCATGATTACCGGATCAACCTAATTGATTATAAACGTGTCTTTTTTAGCAATCATAGTGGAGAATATTGGCGTTTAGTTAATCAGGTAATTATATTTTGCGATAACGCTCAACTATTTTATGAAGTCATGTGTTTAGCCTCACATCACCTATATTGAGAGTTGAATATAAATGGGAACTGCACATTAAGAAGATGCAATCTATGCGACTATTATATCGCAACTGTTGAGGAGTAGGATGAATCTCATATTCATCAACATTATTCTTATTAATCAGCTCTCTTTCTTCAACTAATCAATTAACTTATTGATTAATTAACTGAAATTAACTTTTAAACACCTTGTAAATAATTAAGGCTAATTATTGTAATAAATAAAGCACATGTATTTAAATTCCCTCGATTTTCTGTATTTTTCATTATTGAAAATCTCATAAAACTAGTATAATGATTTGCATATTATATTATATATTATTTATTATTCAAAAAAATATAAGAAACTAACAAAATAAATAAAGTATTTTTTATTTAAAAATAAAAAACAACAAAGTCTTTTCCCCATATTAGTAGGGCTTGCTACATGGATTCTTTGCCTCAATTCAAAACTGTCTTGGGCCAATCTCGGACTTAGATCCAAAAATTAAGGTCCCTTCGTATAGTCTCATTCTAACACTTTTTGGGCCTTCATCGCCCTCTCTTAGCTCACTCATTACTTACTGGTACATCGGGCGACCTCCTTTGCAAATGGTCAAACCACCTTAAGCGATTTTCTTGCATCTTATCCTTGATCGGAGCTACAACAACTTTCCTTCTAATTTTACTGAATGTAATGCCGCGAATATCGGGTAAATGGGTACCCGGATCCGAGGGGGTTCACAGTACATTTCTAAATTTCTATCCAAGCTATAGCACTCGTACCTTTCTGAACTATGGCTAGGTTCCCAATTAAAGGTTTCATTTTTCAATTGTAGCAAATAGAAGCATGAACTTTCAACTTAAGAGTTTAACATCGACATATAGGATCGTTGAAGCTTATGGAGGCATGTATTTCATATGGACAAAAATAAAATCAGACCCCTCTTTGTTACAATTGAAAAATAATGTTGTTAATTGGGATTCGATGAATAATTTAGCCTCTTTTTTTAATTTACCCTTTTTTATATCGTCAATGTATGGCATGCATGAGTTCGCTATCGAAGCAATGTGTTAAGATTAAGATCAATAAAACATTAAAATCATCGACAATGTCTAGCTTTGAATATAAAGTTTTGATAGAATTGTGATTTATTAAAATCAAACTATCATGCAAAATACGAGTACTAATTTCAAAATACAAACAATTTTGGATCCTTATTTCGGGCAGACCTAAATAAAAATTGGGTCATGAAATCATATTTATGTATATAATTAATCACAATATAATATATAGTGACGATTTGTTATCAGCTGTGGCTTTATATGCATTTGTTTTGCAATGTTGTGTACATAATCATAATTATATTCATTAAGAATTATTCTTAATATTTTATCTAGTCTGAGACATATGTTATTTAAAATGAAAACTTAAAAACATGGGATTTTTAAACTTGGATTTTTTATCCCTTTAATTTTTTCGCAACGACTGTAATTTTAACAACATAAGTGTTATTGGAAAAACTTGGAATAAGGCACACAAAACCCTAAAAAATTATCATAAACTTCAAAAGCAAAGATATGTATCGAATGTAGATGTTATCGTATTCTTACAATGATTAAGAATATATAGGGGATATGCATCTAATATAGATATAGATGTTACCATTTCTTTAAAACAAATCAAAATGTATAATGCGCGGATATATAAAAATAAAACACTTAAGTGTGTATACCTAAATTTTAATACATAAGGTGGATGAAGTGTGAAATAAGCCTATTTATATTTTACGAAAAGGAAGCTGCTCCATGGAGAAGCAAATCTTAGTTACTCCATGCATACTGTCATCGTTTTTTTTTTGTTTTTTAGAAAATACCGTACGTCATCGCTATAACCCTCTAATATGTCATTCAAATTTTATCAGAAACAATGACTCATATACCCTCCATCCAGAATATTTAATTTTAACGATCCTAAAATTGATGTAATCGATCTGTTCTGCATAGGTGTCTCTGGCTATGACCAACAACAACAACAACAAAGTATTTTCTCACAATTAAGTAGGGTCGGCTAAATGGATTCTTCGCCTCCATTCAGATCTATCTTGGGTTGCTAAATTAGCTGTTGTTAAATATAAAACGACGACATTATTCATTGCGAAATGATTTTTTGTATTCGAAATTAGCGACGAATATCATATATGACGTTATATCATTAGCAACGGTCCACATAGCGACACTTATCCGTTGCTATTTTTAAAACTTCTTATTAATCGTCGCTAAATTTTGAATTAGTTGGTATTTTAAAAAATAACAACGGATAAGTGTCTTTGAACCATTGCTAATGATATAATGATAGATATGATATTCGTTGTTAATTTTGAGCACGAAAACTCATTTAGCAACGAATAACATCATTATATATTTAACAACACCTAATTTAATGACGATTTTTGAAAAAACCGTCACTATTGCTCAATTTTGTTGTATGGACAAATTGGAATTACATATTAGAGAGATATAGTAATTAAACTACATGGTGACTTTTTATCAAAATAAAATAAAAAAACATGAAAAAAGAGCACGAAATAGTTAAGGTTGGCTGATCCATCCGTTCTCTTTATATTTTGTATTTATTTAATAATAATTATATCAAAATAGGTTAGAGAAGGTCTTTGATATATCTTCACACATACATATTCTTGCAAATTGTTTTAATTCCATGATATTGATATATTTTCCCTTTTGTGTTATTCCTTATTATTATTTTGATATTTGATTATTCCATGGAAAAAAACCGATGCCATTCCAAATTTCGATATTATCGTATGTTTTGCAACGTCTGCATTTGCATGTATATTTAGAGTGTGGATCCTCTGTTGTAGTGTTGTAGTGTTGTAATGCATTGCAGCCGCTCGATCATGCTCGAGCATGATCGAGCGACTGTAGTGCATTACAACACTACAACAGACAACCCAAGCCCGTAAATTTAATTGCTTCAAACCTACTCCTTGTATTCAAATATTCGCTGGAATGCCATTTACTTCTAAACAAGAAACAAAATGACTACAAATTTATTCATCAATTCATCAGAGCGATTTTGTTGGATACAAATAAATCGACCTTTTTGAAAATTTAAACCCATCAAAAGTATCGAATTTTATTTTTCTTTTAATCGGATTTTCGGAAGCAGAAAAAAATAAATAATATTAATGCCGAAAAACACTTCAAGAAAATGAAAGTAGCGATATTCAGATGTAGAGAGGATCATCTGATGTAGCCTCTGCTGCAGCAAGCTCTGCATGAGGGGCTAGAGCCGCTCGATCTTGATTGAACGGTTCACACGGATTTGCGTGCGAACCGCTTGATCAAGATCGAACGGCTCCAATCCCTAGTGCTGGAGCAAGGGCTAATGAAGACGATCCTTCTCCATTCAGATGACAAACGAGAAGAGAAAAACACCGAGAACATTTATGGTACTCACCTTCATGGAAGAAACTCATGTCCATCCCATGACAATATCCTCACCACATTAATCATGCCGACCTAAACGTGGATAGCGTAATCCGCATCCAACGGGAAAGAATAAAGAAGAGCCGATGGATAATGCTATCCAGATTAACGTGCGTCTGACTCCTACTCTTGCCCACCTACTTATCCGGGCCGAGCCGACGGAGGGTCAGTTGTGCAACGGGTTGGGCCCGGACGGCACGAGCCGCTTCTGCACGCCGTACCTCGGGTCGAGCTCGTCCCCGTCGACGTCCCCGCGTGCCTCCGGGAGCTTGTCCACGCACCAAGAACGGTGCGTGCGTGATGCGTGGAGCGCATTGCCCACGAGTCGGTTGTAGCGGTTGCACATGCGACGTGGGCCGGTGGGCGAGGACCCGGCGACGGCGAGGATCGCGACGAGGATGAGGGCCGGTGCGAGCAGCTTAGTCATGGCTGTGGGATAGTGAGGAAGGGGAAGGTGCCGAATTGCAATGACGGTTGGCTTTATAGCGAGGTTGGCAAGATGCACATGAATGGCGTTAATACCGTTGGTTATTCTTGGGGACCCGCATGGGCCGTTATCCAACAATACCGGGATAACGCAGAAATTATTATTATTAGTGCTTTGATTGTCCAAGATGTTAGTAGTCGCCAGATATCCGCATTACTGTAGAGGTCTGCTGTAAAAAAACATCAAGTTTTTTAAATTCGATCCACGAACTAAACTCTCCAGGTCTATATCTAGACTTGACCTTGAAGTGGTATGTGTAGGGATGTAAACGGACGGATACGGATATGGGATATAGGTATTACCGTATTCATATTCATTTTTGAATACGGATACGGATGCAGATACATATATTGATGGATATTAAAACTCTCTTACCATATTTTTAAAAAACGGATACGAATGTAAAACAGATAATGATCGCATACGTGTAATGTTAGAAAAAAATCTGTAGAATCGACTTAAATATATACGAGATAGATGGAAAACACACAATATAAATTTACTAAATGTATTTGTATCATAAAAATTAAACAAATACGATAAAATAAGGTATAGAATTATGTTATATAGAGTTAAAAATAAATCTATGACTTTATTTATATACGAATCGGACGGATATGGATACAGATGTTTGCAGATATCAAAATGATATCCATATCCGTATCCATTTTAAAACGAATACGAATGTGGATGTCAAAATATGTATAAAATGGATACGATGACGGATCAGATACGGATATATCCATAACCGTTTGCATCCCTTGACTCAAACTCGACGGTCCACTGGTCCAACCCAAATGCAAGTCCAATAAGATGGCCCATATAATAACCCACGACATTATATAATTATACTTAAATTCTTTGATATTTCAACCAATATGTACTTCATATATGTACATGTAATATCTATTATCTTCTCTAGAAATAAACTCATGGCAATTATTCCTCCATCATGCTCATTCGTGCATCATTTTTCCTACTATATGGCAAATATCACTCATCGCCTTATTCCTCATTTGTGTCTATGACATAATACACCTCTTCTATTTATGATTTGTTATTCGATTTTTTCTCCACATACTCATAATTCTCGTGATATCTATTCATTGTTATTCCATCAGTGGCATATGCAACTCTAGTTATCTTTGTTCCTCCTCCGTCTAAGAAAATAATAAATGGGTCGGTCTGACTTGAACCCTAGCCCATGTTAATTGCGTCGGGCCAGACCGTGGGCTAATTATAACAAAAAATACTAGTCGAGGTCAAGTTTATGGTCACGTGTGTGTGTGTATGTATGCAAACTTGTTTCTGAGGGGTTATATATCCTTTGGTATATACACATTTTATCTCCCTCTCTCTATACACACACACACAACGCTCATAGGAGTATATATATGTGTATGCACACTTGTTTCCAAGGGTTTATGCGAAGAAAAACCTCAAGCTAAATCCCGATAGAGATGTAAAAGGATCAAACTTTAGTGAATCTACATTTTTTTTGTTCGGTTGTTTATTTAATCGAGCCTAAACTTGTGTTCAGTTTTGGTTCATTTATTTTCGAACTGAATGTTAATCGAACCTAACCGAATATCGAACTAGAGAACTCTCTAATGAGGGGGAGTGAAAAGAAATAGAAATATGTGTATCTATGATTAGAATAAACATTCATTCATATTTTTCTTTATCTAACTCTCTTCATCTTTTGAAAAAATTAGATTAACAAGGATTCGCCTCTATGAAAAAATTTATAATGCAATATATTTTTATATCAACAATTATATGCGATAAGTAAGGTTTATACTTGTTTTGTTGATTTGAGGATAAGGAAAGGAAATATATAGGCACGTAGATGATGGATGTTGTTACTACGATATGACTATTTATTTTGGGATAATTTATACCGAGGTAAAACCTACTTATCCCGTAATATTCACTTATCTTCCGACAAAGTTCACTTATTTTAGGACAAAATCCACTTATCTCAAAATATGATCCACTTATGCGGATAAAAAATTGTAAATGCATATGCGTGTGTGTGTGTGTGTGTTTTATCGAGCTTTTAACGAATCGAACCTGAGCGAACTTATAATTTTTAAGTTCACTTCATTTATTTAATCGAGCTTAAATTTATATAGATGTTCCATTCAGTAATTTCCGAAGGAAAAAATGGGTCTGTTCCTTGGGGCAACAACATGGCTGCCCCACCCTTGTTTCTCGTAACTTTTTTATTTTTTTTCAAAAATATCATCATATTTTTAATCTATATACCCCGCCTATATGTCATTCGAATTTCGTCAGAAACAGAGACTCTTATGCCTTACATCTAGAATAGATAATTTCAACAGTCTAAATATTGATGTAATCAACCCGTTTTAGATGAAGGTAATAGGAGTTTCTATTTATAACAAAATTCGAATGAGATATATGAAAGATATATAGATGAATATATATAACGATATTTTCTAAAAAATAAAAAAAACCGAAAATAGGCCAAAGGCAAGCCTCATTGAACTCATTTTCCAACCTAATGTAAATGGAACATACGGGAGAATTTTGTGACACCTCTGAAAATAGGGAGCCGAACTTTTGGCGCGCGAATATACGGGAAATTTTGTGACACCTCTGAACCCCCACCCACAAAACCCTAATTAGGGCTTTCGTTCGCAACCAGTCCTCCCTCGGTCGCTGCTTGTCAACCCCTGTCCGACTCGCCGACGAGTATATCCGAATCCAAATTCGAAAAAATGGTAACTCTCCCCACCAATCTCCAGCCCATCGATTCCAAGTCGAGTTTCTGCTGACCTCTACTTCGGATCTTGATGCAGAGCACCGATCAAGTGAACCCCAAGGCGTACCCTCTGGCTGACGCGCAGCTCACGATCACCATACTCGACCTCGTCCAGCAGGCATCCAACTACAAGCAACTCAAGAAGGGCGCCAATGAAGGTGGCGTTGCTGTAATTTTTGTTGCCATCATCCAAAAAATTATCTTTTTTTGCCGCCCTGTCGAAATCGTTGTTCTGATGATGTGGTTATTGCAGCGACGAAGACGCTTAATCGGGGGATATCGGAGTTTGTGGTGATGGCGGCGGATACGGAGCCGCTGGAGATCCTACTGCACTTGCCCTTGCTGGCGGAGGACAAGGTAGTGTTTTGGTACTATTGGATTTACACGGGTGTTTGAAATGTTGCAGGTGAAGATACCTTGTTTCTTTTGAAGTTAAGGGATAATATCATTTCTCACAGATTCCAATTTGCATTATATTGCTTTTGAACTTGAGTAGTTTGTCGAATATTGATTGGTAGACTCTGTGCTTAGACAAGGAGACGGGGATTACCATAATTAGTTGTTCAGATTAGATGTTCATGACCTCCAGCCAGACTGATTTGGAAAGAAAAATGAAATTTCTATAATTTTTCACTCTAAAAATGGATAATTGGAAAATAACGAAAGAGAAATCAAGTTTTGTGGTTGTAATAAATTGTAAAATAATTCTGTATGACCGTGTTCATTGTAATGTAATTAGATCAATATATATAATAGTAGATAGCATGGGATGAGAATCCGTTCCTCAACAACAATGAAGTATGGATTGGATGGAATGGTTGGCTTATCACTGGGGTGATGTGGAAGTGTATGATACTTGCCTGTGGGCGTTCTAACTGGGGGTGGAGAGGGAGGTATTCCATGTGGGTTATTTTGCTGGCTGAAGACAAGGTAGCGGCTCTGACCAGAGTGGATTCTGTGGGAGTTTGAAATGCAGTTGAAAATGATTATTATCATTCAAAGTTGAGTTATGTGATTGGTATTTTGTAACTTTTGTTTGCTTATGTAGATTGGGCAATTTTTGCTTCTCATTTGCGTATATTTCTATTTTGGATATTGAGAATTAGACTGTTGATTAAGATTTGGAATTGTCAATCCAATAGAAGATACTGAGATATTAGATTTTGTTGCTTGGTCTGACAGTTTTGAAGTATGCGGCCAAAATTTTTGTGAGGGTAATCCTGCACAGCCACTTTGGATAAGCGGTTGTGTCATGAGTGCGGCTTCGGAGCCTGAGGGAGTTTTAGAAAAGCAGAGGCTTCTCAGATTGTTAACTTCTTGTCTAGTACACCGCACATCCCCTAATCAACTAACGAGTAATGTAATCATCTATATCCCGTTCTTTTCTTTTGACATGACCATAGGAACCATATTTTTTGAACATTTTGGAACTACTGGAGCACTGTGGCACATTAACCCCCTCTTCAAGGTTTGGAATCCTTGGATAGTACATGGAAACTATATAGAATAAATATTAACCATTTTTATTGCTCTGACAACCCTCTTTGACAGTCATTTGTTCATTTTCACGAATAGTGAATCACATAAGCTGTTTATATATCTCACCTGTGAAGTCATTTACACCCTCCCTATGTTCTGTTTAAACCTGTACATTGACCATCTTGTGTTGATATCTGGGTGTCAGGGATGCAAATGAACAAATATGAATGCGAACCCATGCCATACCATAAGGTCCATAACTATATTCATATTATTTTACGAATACGAATGTTACACGAATGTAAAAAATCAAGATCCATATCCTCTAGATACGAATACGAAGACAAATATTTTACAAACGAATATGAATATCCAAACGAATATTGCAATTTACTTTCTAAAGAAAATATTTGATAACATTCCACATTCCAATTTCCTTTCTACAAAAAAATTAGAATTTTATTTCTTGGAATTAGCATTACAATATTATGAATTTAAGATGTTATACCAGATTAGTTGCGGCTGCAACTGAGAGGGCGGTTGCGGCGGAGGGAGGTTGGCTGCGACGTAGAATTTAAGATGCACCAATTAGGTGAAAACTCCACATACAATTTAGAATGGAAACGACAGCTGTAGAGAAAAATAACCTTGATTAATGATGGATATCCTAACAAAGATTCTCGAGAACGACAACAAGGAGACTGCGCATCGTCGATGAGGGTGGCGGACGGATGCTAGGTGGTGGTGGAGTGAGGTTGGGTTGGGTTGGGGGGGGGTAGGGAGGCGGAGGGCGCAACGGGGAGGCATAGGGCGTAGGCAGAAATAGGCAGCCAGCAGGAGGCAGAGGTCAGGGGGTGGTGACCTAGCGTGGGAAAAAAAGTGGGGGTTGGGGGGGATTTGGGGGGTGTGGATATTAATCTTATTTTATTTTAAAATATTAAATATATAATACAAATATCCGTATTCGTAACCGGATTCGTTTTTTCGTATTCGCATTCGTTCACTCAAGATTCGGATTCGGATTCGTATCCGCAAAAAATTGTTTAGAATATTCGTACTCGCATGTTTTTAAAAAACGAGAACCATATCCTCTTAAAAATGAATAGAACGAATACGAATATTACCGCATACGTTTTCGTCCTTACTGGGTGTAGCTGTTGCAGATCCTAAAGGCTTATCTCATACTGTCCCCAAATCCATAAATTTATACCTTTCTAGCAGGGTGTAATCCTTTCCACATTGTCCGTGAGTGAGAAGTCTTCCGAAACACTGGTTGCCAGATTCTTCCGTTGTTGTTTTCTTGTCCCTTTTATAAGCTACATGCAATATCATTTCCTTAAAGGAGCGTTTCT
The DNA here is from genome assembly GCA_037367405.1 of Ottelia alismoides. Classification (NCBI taxonomy): domain Eukaryota; kingdom Viridiplantae; phylum Streptophyta; class Magnoliopsida; order Alismatales; family Hydrocharitaceae; genus Ottelia; species Ottelia alismoides. Next base: position 45,988 of record JAZKJV010000293.1, read on the forward strand.
TATAAAATTTTTCTTGTTGATGTGCTTAAATGTGCAGTTGCACAGCAACGGTTGCAAGCCAGTGCTGGGTGAGCGTGACTTCTCTTTACTTTCGCTCATCTTACTCTACCTGGTTCAGTAGTCATTTCCTTGTAAACCAATCTCATGAAGATTGGTTCACCTTTGCAATTCAATGAAAGGATGCATATGGAGGAAAATGGTATAATTGTCCCCGGATCCTGCATGATTGGAGTTCTGTGAATCGGGCCATGCCTACCAACATAACAGCAATACTTACCCAGAACATACCGGCAATACTTACCCAGACTCGGTGTTTTTGTCCCATAGCCTAGCTATGCATAATATATGATTATGAGTGTTCACTATGGGTAATATAAATATGCATACCTTTCCTACAAGACTTGACTTGTCATTTCTTGCTCCTGCAATAAGTTAATAATTATTCTATCCTTGTTAATTCTTCTTGAAGCAATTTTTGTGGACCTTTGTTTTTCTTGTGTAGTTAACTGTAGATTTTCTTCTACTGACTTTTAGTCCTGTGACTTGTAGGATTTCAACAAAAAAATCTGCCTTTTTAAGGAATTCCTATTTTTGGATGTTTGATGTTTGTTATTACTTCGTCCAGCTTATATTGTTTCAAATTTGTGGAAAAGAAAATGAAGTGATTGTGCATTTCTAATGCCAATTATTCATGGATTTAGTTAAGTTCAAACATTATTTTTAGTTTCTGATGTCATAATAAACTATAAATTATGTTAGGGCAACTTTGAATTTGTTGGCCTCCATACACAGTAATGAATTTCTTATCGAAAGACGTATGGATTGGTTGAACACAAAGAACTCACATTTTTATGCATCTTTGTTGTTGCACAAAACTGAAGCCTATATATATACACATCTTTGGAGAAATCATTATATGTCGGTTATTTGTTGAATGAGGAATATATTTTTGTCTTTTTATGAAGTGCACAATTGCATTTTCCCTTTACATGCGGCCTTAGTTGTTTTTTAGATCTCTTAAATAGGTTAACGAGTTCTTATGTTTTGCTCCATACTTAATTGAGATGCTGGATCGAAATAGTTTGTAATTTGTATGCTCGTATTTTTATTATAATGTAAGAAACTAGTAATGTACTTTTGCTATAGGGTATTGACATTCGTTTTTTTGCCATTGCAAAGTTACTAATTACTAAGCTTATGCTGGTTTGCCATAAATTGGGGAAATCTTGTTTGGCATGACTTCTAATCTCTAAATGTATGGTTGGAGAGATATAGGCAAGGTTCGAAATATTGATATTGATATTGTATTTGTAGGCATGGAAATGGATATATCAGGGATATATCGTAGATGTCTGTTCTTTAAAACGGGCTAAAAGACAAATTTCTCGTGAATTAAAGTGATCTTAGTTTTTAAAATGATAAGTACCATGCAAATACACTTTTGGAGACATGAATGAGATGTATTTAACACATTAACAATATGTTACATCATATATTATGTATAAATAATGCATGAGCGACATCCGAAATGAAACAAACAAATTTTTTACAATAGCATGTATACTATACCATACATCATTTATGATAATAAGAAATTTGAAAGAAGATGATCTAGTATAGATTGGAAACTAACGTTCCTCATGAACGAAGATAATCTCTACCAAATTAACCTTACCTTGGATCCATAATTATAATTTTGGTTATTTATTCGTTTCAGATATCTATCTCCATGCCTGTCAATACATGGAGTTGCATACAAAATCTTGAACAAATCAACCTATAAAGCTTGCAAAGTCAAAAACTACCTTTTGAGCTCCTTCCATCATAAAAGCAGTTAGTGAAATCAACAAGGTTGATATCGGTGATATAGTATCGATATCGTCATGATATCATTGATATCAATCAAAATGGTGGGAAGCTTGTCCTAAATACTTGATACCCGTGTTATTAGATGCCGTATCGTTAATATATCACATGCTATCGATTTATATCCTGGAAAATGATATTCATTGTGATGTTTGTATTTAACTTGTCGATATTGACATATCAATGGTATATCGATGATATATTAGGATATTTCAATGAATATTATATTAGTTCCTTCCTTAGCTGGGGTGTTATGCAACTTGCCTTGACACATGAGCTGCATATTGCCATTTCCCCAAATCTTTCTATTTTAATGAGCTGGATTTGGTGATTTCATCAGCATTGAATTAGAAATAGAGTGCTTTTGGTAGGTAGTGCTACACTAAGATAATGGTGGTATTCCATTGTTTTGTCGGGTCGCGATTCGTGCTTAAATTTGATACACACTGACACGCAACAACCTCACACTTAAATAACGTGTTGTCTCTACTTTCGGAATGAAGTTTATTCTTCCAATGCTTACAGCTTTTGGAATTGTGTTTTTAGGACTGTAATCGTTAATATTGCATTTATTTAAGATCTTGATTTCTTGCTGTCAAATTTGACATTTACTTCAACACACTGATTTGCTTTGCTATTTGTTATTTTATATAGTGTTGTAGTTTGTACTATCTGTCGTGTCTAGAATTTTGTCTAATTTCTGTTCTGCCTAACAATTTCTAGATAATGATCTCAGTTTTATGAAACTAACATGTATCCTGTACCTTTTCAAAAGAAAATCACATGTTGGACACTATGGCATGAGCGAAATGATTTTAAATGGATGCGTTTGAAAATGCACATTTAGTCTTCTTTTGGAATTGATATTATGCATGTGCTGGACTTCAAGTATGCTATTTTGGTTTTACTCACCTCCATTTCATAAAAAAAACTTTGCTCGTGTGGTTTCTTTGCTCGTGAATACCTTTTTTTCGGAGCAATAACTCTTCTTCTTTTTCCCTGTTACCAGAACGTGCCATATGTTTTTGTTCCCTCCAAACAAGCTCTAGGCCGGGCCTGTGGCGTCACAAGGCCCGTGATTGCATGTTCCGTGACAAGCAATGAGGGTAGCCAGTTGAAACCACAAATTCAGAGTCTCAAGGTATTGTGAGCTTATTTTTCTACATGTAATATTTGTCTTTGGTCCTCGTCATTGAACTTGGTGTTTTTACTTTTTAACATAGACCTGGAAATACTAAGTCTCTTGCATGCTTGCATGTGATTGGAAGGAGAACTAATCTTAGCCCACCTACAAAATTGATCCTAACATTTTATTAGAAAAATGCGCTGATTGTTGAGTGTAGGTTCCTTTCATAATGTCTCTTATTGGTAGAAACTATCTTTGGTTTTCATATCAGAATGTTTTGCATGTGATGGTAGGAATGCTTGTGGCAAGGTCCTAAATGTCGATTTCGGTCACCATTTCGGTATCGACCAAAACAGAATTTCGATAGAATTTCGGTGGAATTTCGACCGAAATTTCGATCATTTCGGTCATATTTTGTACTAGGACCCCCATATTTCAGTCGTTTCGGTCATTTCGGTCGAATTTCGATTTCGACTGGATATCGATATTCGACAGAAATTCGACGAATTTAGCTGAAATTTGAGGCCATGGCTTGTGGAACATAATTTAAGGGACATGCCTGATAATATTTGTATCTAATTCTTATATATGCACTCCAAATGAATCTTAATGAACGGTTTTTCTTTTTCAGGATGCCATTGAGAAGCTCTTGATCTGATTTTCCAAATATATCCCAGAATGATGGCCTTAAGTCTTTAAGAGGCTTGAACTGGTGTTATAGTGGTTTTGTGGGTGGAAATATCTTCTAATATTGTCTTGATGTCTTCTCAGAAGTTGGACTTGTATTGAACTGGTGGTTTTTGGAGGAAGTAATCTAATATTATTCACTAATATACGGCAGCTTTGATTCTAGGCAAGTGGTTAATAGATTCAATGCGAGACTTGTATTTCTTTTTTCTGGGCTGGTTCAGGACATCCGCACTTCAGGCGAGTGCTTGTTTGCGGTCTGCGCAACGATGTTTCACATGTTAGCATTCCGTGCATGAAATTGTGAAGCGTTTGATCTCTGGTATATGCATTGCATTCTATCTTAGGTCCTTGCGTATACGCATTGCATTCCATCTTAGGTCATTGTATCTTGTCTGGATGATTTTATATTATGACCATTTCGCCTGCTGATGTTGAGATTGGGAATGGATTCATCCAGGTAAGGAGCTATCTATGCATCAAAATCTGGCACTTGATTTTTGTTTGTCATTCTAATGTTGTCCAAAGTTAGTTGTGTTGTCTTTTAGTTTCAAATCACATTGCTTATGGCATTGTTTTCGGTTATCTATTGAAATTGGGTGTTCATGGATTTTTTTTGTATAATTTACTTTTTCTAAAAATCATACAAAATTGGCCACCTTGTAAAAGTCATTTACCGAAAAATTCTTTATCCTGTAGTATCGATATTTTTGTTTTTTTGATAATTTAATCTAAATACAAAATGAGTTAGCTATTATAGATTCAGACTTGATTTTTTATGTTTAAATTCAAATTTGATTATGTTTTTAATTACAAACCTTATGCAAGTTGTCTCAATATGATCTTAGATTTTTGAATTCGAATATAAACACCAAATGAGCCGGCTAATGTAATTAGAAATCCTATCAACGTGTAAAGTTGTTTCATTATGGGTCTCGTAGTCATTTTAGAAATGGTGCTTGATAGCACTTTAGTTTATAAAGTTATGGCTGAGCAGTGAGGGACAGGGAAAATGTGTAAATGTATGTGAAAAAGATCGAGGTGCAATTGTAATAGATTGTTGTAATGGTCATATTGCATTATACGGACGTTCCTCTAAAGTTCATGGACATTTTTCGACCGTTGCCTCTATGACTAGCTACTTCATGGACATTTTTCCACCGTTTTTTTTATTTTTTTTGGAAAATACTGCCGCATGTTTTCATCACTATATTACGTCTAATGCCATTCCCATGTCATGAGAAACGAAGACTAATATATCCTCTATCCAGAACATGTAATTTTAATGATATTAAAATTGCTATAATAGATCTTTTTTCGATGGATGGCATATGATTTCGGTTTCTGAATAAATTGAAATGACATTAGATGGATATAGTGATGAAAATACACTGTTGTATTTTCCCCCAAAAATAAAAAACAACAAAAAATATCCAAAGAGTAGCTAAGATTAGTTATTCCATGTAGTAGCTTTTATTGCGAAATTCATTAGTGTAATATATGCACACAAGCATAATAATGGAAGGGTGCTGCAGATTTTGTAAGAACATGGGGGCCACGTGTATAATTGCAAAAGAAAATTAGGGTACAAGTGTTATTAGGAAAACTCAGGAGGGCACTAGTATAAAAATTCAATTTCCCAAAGTTGCTCCGCTGATCCTTTTAATTTCGTGCATTGTTATCAACATTGACCCATCTTTTTTTTATATTTCACATAGAATTTGTACGTCCATCTTACAGCCAAAGGAAGATGACCGTTATTTTTGCGGTGACCAACATATTGGCATGCAGCTTAACCTGCATATATGTCATATATTGTTGGACCCTATCGTTAATAAATCCAAACTCTCTCCGAGTCATCTGCGAACCATTTTGACTTGATCGATGGCCGTCTACGAAGGAGAGGCAACCGCGAAAAAACTATTCCACTGCCAGGGAAATTTTGAGTGATGGGATAAGCTAGATCCCCAATCGAGTCACTACCTTCGAGATTACCGCAGATGTCGTTAGACAGCTCTGGCAGTAGACTCCTTCCAAATCACCAAAATGGAACGGAGAGATCAGAATCTGCTTAAACAAATCAGAGTCTAAACACTTCAAACTGAACATGTTTCCGCAGAATGTTCCGATGAATAACCAGAACTTCCAATTTGAATAAGCAACCAAAATTTAAGAACTTTCTATAAAAGATTCAACAGCATAAAGTTTGATCAGAAATCAGCAGAATGCCAAAATTCAAATTTAAGCAACTGTTCAACTTACTCATTTACGACATACATTACCGACCGTGAAATGATTTCCATCCACGAATACGGGCGCATAAGCAGAACGTGCGACATCTCGTCGGGGTAAAAGACGTTACCAGATTACGTTTACAAACGAGAACGAACAATGTGCAGACTCAATTCACCTTGCAAAACACTTTGAGAGACTCAGTTCTGAAAGGGGAAAATTGAGTCTGCACAATTCCAGTATCACTTTAATGTAAACAAATATCAATATTTCCCACCAATTCAGTGGGATCAAAATACAGAAATTGTCACCACCTAAAGCATCAATAGATGAATAAATAATAAAAAAAATAAAAAGGAAAAAGCAGCCTTACCGGTATAACAATCAGCTATAGAGGAGTCAAATTTCGGACAACTGACGCCTTATACGATCATGACGACCAGAGCTTTGATTCTCTACAACCCGGAGTGTGTGTCAACATCCACTGGGCCGGCTGGTACAAGGGTGCCATTGCCCGACACCGCTATTTGTGCCAGACATATAGGACGGAAATAAAACTATAACAGATATTTCCAACGATTACTGTGAATTACGTAAGCCACTGCTTGCTATATAAGGCACTGAAACGAATCACTCGAACCAGAAGCGATGCTGTTGAACTCGTATATTGTCAGAGGAAAGATGTAGCAAAAAAATCGACCGCTTGCGTGCTGGAATCCTTGGCATCCTCGATCGATGAGATGAAGCCTCTCGGAGTGATTAGCCAGCCCTCTATCACTGAAATCCTCTTTGAATTATCCTCACCTACTACACCTGCGGATCTAAGATGTGACAATTCCTAACGAATTCATTCGAGTAATTGACGTGCTTTGTCCAGAAAGGCTGGAGATGTTTGAAACCGATTTCGAGCCAGGGCTTTGACTGCCCGTTGTAGTGGACAACAGCGGCCTTTCTCACACTGTCAAGATTTGATTTCTCCTGATAGCCTAGACCGAGCATGTGCCAAGATGAATCGATGGGGTGAATGTGGCCTCTGAAAACTATCAGAGCTGGTGGTAATGTTCCGAGTTTCCATAATGTCAAGTTCGACCTCAGATTCTGCACCCAAATGGAATATTCAGCATAACAGATCTTCAAAAATACGGTTTCTCTAAAAAAAGATATAGATTGCAGTACTTTGTATGAGTTTGGAAAACTCAGAAGTTATTCTGATTCCGCAATACTATCATAACATGGATCGATTTTTTTCGCCCTGGCTATTAACCATTTTATTTGTAATTGTACAGATAAATGATAGAGATTCTTAAGAAGATGGAGCTTACCCCCACGCCTATCCTTTGTGCTTTAATATATTGCCTAATTGCAAACTTCATTCAGAAGTTCAAGAGGCCGGACATGCTTAAACTGTCTTAAGAGCTTCCCACTCCCCGGTCTTTTTTCGCAATCAACCGGTTTCTCATTTTAATCTCACAGCTCCAATTATATATCCCACCTTGCAGTATGTCTTATTTCATATTCTTTATGATGATTGGTGGGCAACTGGTGAATAAATTAGCATCACCTTCAAAATACAACAACAAATACAAGGGCATGGAGCTCGTTTCCTTGTTCCTTTTTCATTCACTCCTTTTAGATATGAAACTAAATTCTTTTCTAGTCTAACATTATAATTCTCCTTAGAATCTTAATTTTCATCACTTGATCATGAGAAGCAAATCATGCATGCAAATTTGGTGTGGTAGCACAGCATATCTATCTAATGGTTGACAATATATTTCAATTACAAAGTAATTAGGAGTAGAAATTTAGTACAATTCAATGGATTAAAATCTTTCAAAGCAAGCAAATAATCTGGTATGGATCAAGCCAAAATCGAATTAGCTACATAGTTTATATCCAATCCAATGGCCAGCTTCAGTGTGTATTCAGCTTTTTTCTAATAAATTTCCATATCCAACTATAGGATGATATATTCTAAAGATAAAACTCATATAGAGGATGTAAGATTTCACATACCTCTTTTACCCAGTAGTGATAAGTATCGCGTATGTTGGTCTTCCTCCATGCATTCAGATCAAATATGTTCATTCCATACGCCCATGCACATTCGTCAGGATCTAAATTTTGTGATATGAGAGGGTGGGAGAAGTTGAAGTAAGTTCTGAAACGCTTAGACATCACCCAGTCATCTTCGCCTTTACAAGTCTCAACAGCTCCGTTTACTTTACCCATGAGATTGATTTCCCAAAGAGGAGCAAGGTCACGTTGAATAACAACATCATCATCAAGAAATACCACTTTGTTCAGTTGTGGAAACAGCTGAAGTCATTTCAAAAAAAAAATCAGCACAGAGAGAATGGCACTGAAAAAAAGAAAGCTGTAGCATTCAACCATTGCAAAGGTTTCAGATTCTTCACAGATTGTTTTTTGTCAAATGCAAGATAATCTTAGCGGATCTCTTAATGGATGATGCCATTTGGTCATTCCAACATTGTTACCAGATAGCATTGCAAATATATACACGTTAACTTGGAGATGCTTACACGATTTCCAACAAATATGCTATTAAACCCCATGAAACAACAAAAACTAAACTTAGACAGCTCTTCGTGGCAGCGCCCATAGGGGTCGTTCATATTTGGGGAAGTTTGGTTGGTAGGTCATGGAATAAATTTTGATGAATTAAGTAGACAAAGGTGCCTGGTTAGATAAGTTTTGTGCTCTTAGGTAATAGGAGGCTCGGATGGGTGGCAAACACCTCGAGGAAAAAAGGACGGTAGATAAGTTCAGAGTTAATGCCCATATAACCCCCTCTAAATGTAACAGAGTAATAGGGATTGAACCACCACTCAGCTCAATGGGTCGTTTTATTCCACCAACTAGACCGTCATCCCCTGATTTCAAGAAATATCCACTAAATTATGCATCACAGAAGTTCCATAATTATGTAACGTCTCTGCACATCATGCAGTATCCCTCCTAGCCCAGGTTCTAATAAAATAAACAATGCTGGGGGTAGTAACGGATAAAGATCATACCCATAAATAACTCATGGAGGACAATTGTATCCACGAATTGAAGCATCTTGGATTCTTTAAAGGAAGGTGGTGACGAGAATAAACGAAACTTTTACCTTCATTTTATTTATATAGGATATCTATTGTTCTTCTGGAAGTTCTCTACTTTTAATATTTTAAAAAGATTTTCTCGAAAAAAATGAGAATGCCCATCATTTGGTAGGTGCTCAGTGCTCTCCCATGAACTCAATTAATCACAAAGACTTGAGTTGCAAGCAGAGTTCATGATTTATACACCGAAATTGCATGGACAGACATTCTCTGCAGAAAAGCACTCATGAAGATCAGTGCATATCTGCCTAGCCAAATTGCCAAAAGGAAAGGAAACCGTTTTGCCTTCTCTCCGCCATCTCTTCCATAGTACAAACATTCAGCCATTGTACTCGGGCCTTCTCCCAGAATTCTTTCCCAAATTCACACAAAAAGAGCATGTGCTCAATATTTAGCTACCCATTGCAGATGGACAAGCGTCACCCATTCCAGAGAGGAACCGTTAAGTTCTCACTATCACAAGCAAACATGTTAATTTACTCTGAGGGGAGCCCACGTTCTCCAAAGCAGCCAAAATCCCAATGTATATTCTGCCCCCTAAATTTTACAAGCCTTTTCGAGAGCGAAACACCATTCACCCAAAACAATCACACAATCACGATGTTCCTAGAGACCCTTCCATAGGCACTAGTTCCCCAAGAAAGAACGCTAGCTCTTGAACACGCTGCTCAGGAAAAGCCCAAGAAAAAGGTCAACATCCATACACCACCACCCAAGTCTGACACCACCCAACATTCGACAACTATCAATTCCATATCAGGAGTCAACGAAAAATGTCGAGGAACCTACCCCAAAAAGCATCTCCAACCAAGGTTTTGAAAACCGAACCGGACCGGCCGTTCAACTGGTTAAACCAAGAACCGAAAGAAAAACTATCCACCCACCGAGTCTTTACTCGGAAAATAAAAATCAATCAAAATCCGGTTGGACCGCTTGACCCAGTCGAACCAATTAAACCAAACCACCGGTTCAACCATCTATTTTTTTTATTAAAAATAATAATTTCTAATTATTTAATAAATGCAAATCTTTAAAATGTAATCATAATCTAGTTTCATTCTAACTCGAAGTATGGTATTCCTTTATCTCTTGTCCTTTTATGTGTACCAATGAACCATTAGCACCTCTCCCTTCTTGCATTGCTCACTCTTCTCACATTGTGCATCAGGTTGTCCCCTTCCAACAACAAACGATACATTCATGTAAATACAAAGTTGTCATAGTCACACTATAAGAAGCAATAAATTAACAACACTTGTCATCAACTAGAGTTTGAATAGTTGTAAATTGTTAATTTTATACATCAATATATGTATTTATATTAATTTGAAAAATTATATTTGCCATGCCCTTTCAATTTTTCTAATGGCATTATACCCTTAAATTTTTCGTAATTACATTTAGGCCCCTGTATTCTCAAAAAAACTCACAAAATTGCCCTTATGTTGATACTATAGGAGCACAAGTTCACTAATAAAAGACCACTACTATGAGTTTTGTAAAAACATAGGGGTACAAATGGAATTGTAAAAAAATAGGGGTATAAGTTGTCGTCGTCCCGAGGATCTCAAGCCAGTACTTCATAGCCTCATCGTGCCGCTCGATACTAGATCTAGTGCTTCTTATCCTCATCTCGGGATACTTGTAGGCATCGATGACCGCCAATACATGCAGTATGATGGATTACAAGGCCATGTACTCGTACATGACATGGGAGAACACTGTGAGTACATTGAATCTGCGATGCGTTATGAGAGACAACAAAGAAGGGGGGGCAATTCAGATCCACCGTAGAACTCTTGGTTCTGAACCGAACACATCACCAGATAATATATTTTAATCTTTTATTGCATTAATCATTAATGTGCATATTCTTATTTAATCTACCTGAATATGTCTTTTCACTTGTAAGATTGTTACTCTGTTATTAAGTATTAATAATGATATGATCGATATGGTGTGTGGCATACCGTCATAGCCATAGATGATCGGTATGTATATTATAAGCTTATAAGTGTATATCTATTGTTTCATTATTTGAGGTACTCAGATTAACTCCGTTTGCAATATCTATCATATTGTACAATATGACCGCCGATATGACTGATATGTATGATATAAGGGGTATAGATGAGCAATATGTGTGACATTATAAGTTATTTATTGTTCTAATAACATGGAAGATCTTAATTTACAAAAAATACTGAAAAAATTGGTTTTTTGAGCCATTCTGACATTTCCATCAAAATCGTCGAAATTTTCCGAAATTTTGGCGAAATTTCATTATACATGGTCACCAAAATGAAATCGAGATTTCGAACCTTGGAATCAATGAATGAAGCCCTTATTCTGAAGTGGGAAAAGCAAAACTTGGGGGAATTGTGAGGACCTTTGTTGTAGACCTATTCGAGGCATTTACAGAAACCCAACTCATGGGAACCTTGCCGAGACTCCATATTTTTCCCTTCGTCCTGTTGGAAGGGAATTAAAACACTTGTGTCCCAGTTTCCAGATCTTTTCCATCCAGTACTTGGTAACGGTGAGTCGTTTGCATTTTGGATAGACAACTAGATGAGCAATGGTAGCGTATTTCCCCAGGCTTTTTGCTTTGGCAGCGGATCGGGGGGTATGTGTGGGTGACTGCTGGAGTAACGAAAGTTGGATGCCTTCTTCTTTGACAAGTTTTTCAAAGCAGCGCATAGATGATTTTTTGTTACTTTTAGATACCCTGGGTGGTATTGAGGGTCCGGCTGACAGACGTGATCATTAGGTTTGGAAAGACAATTCTTTTTCAGTAAAAAGAGCATACCATGCAGTGAAATAGACCCTAGAAGCTCAAAAAGGGTAACCCGAGCAATTGCAAGAATTGGGTTCATTGATATTCCAGGTTAGGCACCACCAGCTGTTGCGGAAGGCAACCTAACTCGAGATTGCAACTCAGAGAGGACGCTCTGTAGTGATAGCTGACGGGACACACTCTCCCATTACTGGTCAGGGGGAGGTCCAGTTGACCCCTGCGATACGGCTTCATAATATTCTTTATGCTCCCGATTTTTCAATGAATTTACTGTCGATTAGTCAAATCACTAAGGATTTACATTGTCGTGCCATATTTGACCCATTTGCTTTTGTGTTTCAGGACATCCTAACGGGCAGAGAGATTGGAACTGGCCGTGAGCAAGGGGGTCTCTATAGACTGGTGCAGTCTCCTTATGCTGGTGTCTCTTCTGTGAGTGCTGGATCTGTCTCTCCTTACACATGGCATCTCCGCTTTGGTCATCTTCCATTGCAAAAGATGGTCCATATCCTTCCACAGATTTCTCCCAGGTCTACGTTTCAATGCGAGGCGTGTCAGCTTGGAAATCATCACCGATCGTCGTTTCAGAGTCGTCTAGGTCCAAGTCGTCATGGTCTGTTTGAGTTACTTCATTTTGATATTTGGGGTCCCAGTCGTGTCCCTGATCTTCAAGGGCATAGGTTTTATCTTGTTGCTGTCGATGACTGTTCTAGGTTATCTTGGGTCTTTCTACTTAAAAATAAGTCTGATGCTGGCCATGTTATTCAGTCTTTCATTATTGAAATAAAAAATATTTTCTCTGTTGTAGTGAAGTTCATACGGTCTGACAATGCTCTAGAATTGTGTAGTACTCAACTATCTAAATTCCTTATGTCTCATGGGATTGTGCATCAGACGTCTTGTGCATATACCTCCCAACAGAATGGGGTGGCTGAAAGGAAACATCGTCATTTGTTGGATATTACCAGAACCCTTTTGATTCAGAGCCGTGCCCCTCACTCCTATTGGGGAGATGCGGTTCTAACTGCCTGCTATCTGGTTAACCGTATGCCTTCGTCAGTGTTAGGGGAGAAGATCCCGTTCTTGACTGCGTTTCCCGAGAAGGATCTTTTCTCCCTAACACCACGCGTTATTGGGTCCGTTGCGTTTGTTCATTGCTTCTCTCCTGGTCTTGACAAGCTCTCTCCCAGAGCTGTCAAATGCGTGTTTGTGGGTTATTCCAAAACCCAAAAAGGATATCGGTGTTTTGATCCAGTTAGACGACGGTACTATGTCAGTGCAGATGTCACCTTCTTTGAGTCCATTATGTATTTTTCTCCTACAGGTGACAGACTCACTCACTCAGAGGAAGGAGACGATATCTATGTGCCTCCTCCTCCTCCATTTGTTCCATGCTCTACTCCGATACCACCACCACCACCACAGCCTACTCCACCACCACCACCGCCACCACCAGCTACTATTTTTTATCCTCAGGTCTATCAACGTCGGCCCTCTGCTCATGTGCCTCCTCCATCATCCAGCACGCCCGAGGTATGTATTGATCATTTGAGTTCTACTGATGGCACGGGTGATTTGCATGCGCAGATGGATGTACACGGTACAGATGGTACTTTCACTCCTCCAGTTGATGACCTAGATATCCCTATTGCCCATATAAGGCAGAAGCGTGCGCGGACGATGAATCCCAAATATGGGATGGAGTTTGGATCTCAGGCTTCGTTGGAGCGTTTATCCCCAGACTTTCGCCGGTTTGTTGTTGGGTTATCGGCAGTAGACATCCCACGGTCATATCAAGAGGCACTACAGAGCAGTACATGGCGTTTAGCTATGGAAGAGGAGATGGCGGCGTTGTAATCGCGTGGTACGTGGAGTATTGTGCATCCTCCACCAGGTGCGTCCATAGTGGGCAGCAAATGGGTCTTTACTGTTAAGCATCGGACTGACGGTACGGTTGATAGATACAAAGCCAGGTTGGTTGCTCGTGAGTTCACCCAAACATATGGGGTGGACTATCAGGAGACGTTTTCTCCGGTAGCACGTCATTCTACCTTACGGATTCTCATTGCAGTTGCTGTTGTCCGTGACTGGCCCCTATTTCAGTTAGATGTCAAGAATACTTTCTTGTATGGTGACTTGCAAGAAGAGGTTTATATGCAGCAGCCACCAGGGTTTGCTGCTGAGGGGGAGTCCAGTATGGTACGTCGTCTTCATAAGGCCATATATGGCCTGAAGCAGAGTCCACAGGCTTGGTTTCAGAAGAATCAGAAGCTCTCGGAGTTGATTGAACAAAAGGGCTTCGTCAGATCTACAGCAGATCATACTCTCTTTGTAAAGAGAGACCAACGAGGTATTGTGATCATCTTAGTGTATGTTGATGATATTGTTATCACTGGCAGTAATGAGCAGGGCATTCAAGCAGCCAAGGATTTTCTTAGCAAGCAGTTTGTTACGAAGGATCTGGGTACACTTCGTTACTTTTTGGGATTGGAGTTTGCACGAAATGAGCAAGGCATGGTAATGACACAAAGGAAGTATGTTACTGATATGTTATCTGAGACAGGTATGGAAGGATGTAGACCAGCTACTACTCCTATGGATCCCAATGTTAAACTTTATGATGATGACTCTGAGGAGGTGGACAGGAGACGATATAGAGAGCTCGTGGGGAAGTTGTTGTATGTTACTATTACCCGACCTGATATAGCCTTTGCTGTTAGTAGGGTAAGTCAATTCATGGAGCAACTCAGGCAGGCTCACATGAATGCTGTTTTTATGATCTTGAGATATCTGAAGTCGTCTCCAGGTGCTGGTCTTCTGTTTAGAAGAAATACCTCTATATCTGTCACAGGTTGTGCTGATGCAGACTATGCTGGGTGCCCTAATGATAGAAAGTCTACTTCAGGCTTTATTGTATTTGTTGGCAGCTCACAAGTAGCTTGGAAGAGTAAGAAACAAACTGTCGTGGCTCGATCCAGTGCAGAGTCAGAATATAGGGCAATGGCCCAAGATAGTGCTGAGATGATGTGGGTCAGATCTGTTTTGACTGATTTAACTATTGAAGTACCTCTTCCTATGCATCTTAAATGTGATAATCAGGCAGCCTTGTTTATAGCCAATAATCCAGCCTTCCATGAAAGGACAAAGCACATTGAAGTGGATTGTCATTATACACGGGACTTGATTCAAAAAGGGCTTATTTCTACTTCTTATGTATCATCAGGAAAGCAGATTGCAGACATGTTCACCAAGGCTCTTGCTAGAGGCCCTTTTCATCTCTGTTGTTCCAAGCTGAGCATGTTAGATATATATGCTCCAGCTTGAGGGGGAGTGTTAGAATAATTATGTTATTTAGATTTAATTGTCTTGTTTCTGTAATTTACCCATAGAGCTTTTCTCCTATATAAGAGAGCTCTAGGGTCTGATTGAATTTATCTTGCTTATTCCCTTCAACAAAAACCTATTACATGACCAGTGCATCTTTTTTTGGAAAAAGCCTATAAAGAGGATCGGTATACTATTTCCCCCATTGGCATAGGCTTCATGCCATTGGTATATTATTGCTACTTCGAAGAGGCAACATTCACAGCCATGAACATCGAAGAGAATCACGAGGAGACTGGAGAGTCATCATCAAAGATACTTGTTGTAGGAGGATATTCTCCTGAAGTTGGTTGTTCCAACTGCCCACATGGATGGCTAGGCTTCTACATTTTGAGGCGCAGATCCGTGTGGTGTGGATCACCAAATGGTGGATGCGACTCTGGCTAGTTGGGGCATGGTGTACCAATAATGTGACAGGAGGACTAGGTATTCGAGATCCGGATATCATAAAAACCCACATGTAAATATTTGGAAATACTAGAAAGAAGACATTTCTGCCATATATCGAGGAAATAATAGCATACCACTTCAAACCAATCTGGGAGATATTACTCTTCTCACTTAATAAAGACAATTTTGCCATTATATGCAGGAAACAATAGCATACCACTTCAAACCAATCTGAGAGAAACTACTGTTCTCACCACATTTACTAGAATGGAAAATGTTATTGAGAGGTTGCAGATACTTTGTAGATTAGGAGGAGGCCAAGAAATGACTTGAAGAAATGACTTGAGTGGTGTTTAAATATCTGAGATTTCAATGAAGATTTCAATGATGGGTCTGTGAGGGTTCTTTACTTCATGACCCATTTTCTATAGTCTTTGTAGAGATATTTATGTAGTCAGTGTACTGTTTATCAATTTTTATTTTCATGGTCACTACTTATATAATTTACCCATAGGTTCTCTCTATATAAGAGAGCCTAGGGTTCTTTGGAATAAAGTACAACACTTTTCCACCAACATAGTATCGGAGCCAAAACCCTAAAACCCTAAACCCTTTCCCACCGCCACCACCCCTCCTCCTCTCTCTCTCTCTCTGGCGCCGCCGTCACCGCCCCTCCTCTCTCTCTCCAGTGTCGCCGTCGTCGCCCCCTCTCCCTGGCGCCGCCATCTCGTCCCGCCACCGCCCCCTCTCCTCGGCACCGCCACCTCGTCGGCTCTCCCCCGCCGGCACCTCCCGCCGAACCCTGCCCTAGCGCCATCTCCATCGCCGCCTTCTCCGTCATCTCAATGGATTTGAGTTGTGAAGTCTACAAACGCACTCAAATCCTATGAAATTTATGCAGACACCTTTCTTTTGGTCTACAAATCCTAGTTCTTCGTCTCCAGCGATATGTCAGAAAACAAAGTCGATATGCCCTCCATAGGCACGTTCAAAGATCCCACGCCAATAGTCAAGATGGATGAGACAAACTATGAGCTCTGGGCGATGCCATTCACGAGCCTCATAAAGTCGAATGGTAAGAAGCACATTCTTACCGAGGAAGAGACGACAGAGAAAATTGGGATTTATGCCTCCTGGGAGGCTGATGATTCATATGCCAAGGTCTGGCTATCAGGCACATTGTCGATGGAGATTGCTAGTGATGTTCTCCATCAGCCCACCGCTAATGTGATGTGAGACATACTGACGGCAACATATTCGCAAGTGCGGAATGAGACAAAGATGTTACAGCTCCAGCATAACACAATCACAATGAAGCAGAATGGACAGCCAATTCATTCCTTGTATACATCCCTACGAGGGATGTTTGAGATGCTCTACAGTACTATTCCTCTCACGGCCACCCCTGAGCAGCAGAAAACTTTTAGGAATGCTACTATGGTGGGGGTCCTGCTTGCAACCCTTAATCCTGAATATGATGCTGCACGCTCACAGATACATGCCGATGCTACTATTCCTCCTATGGAGGAAGTCTACCGGAGGCTCAGTCGCATCTCTATCTCATCCAGTGCTTTTACTCCACCACCCTCGGTGATGGTTGTGTCCAGAGGAAGAGGTGATTCGTCTTCGTTCTGTGGCCGTGGACCTCGTGGTCGAGGCATTCGTTTTCGCCAGCCATGCACTTTTTGCCATCGCACAGACCATGCTGAGGATACATGCTACTCTAAGCATGGGTTTCCAGCATCGACACGAGTAGCTGAGCATATTGCATCTTCGCTGGCATCTACTTCAGATCAGAGATTCAAGGAGTTTGTTGCGAGATTGCGAGACATTATGCCTTCTGTATCTACAGATTCTCCAGATATTGTTGCTTCAATGTCTGCCAGTACTTCTGCCTCTGCTAGCACCTCAAGTAGTGCTTGCGCTTTTCCATGATATCATGGTTCAAATGTTTCAGATTGAGGTTATGGACTCTGGTGCAACACACCATCTTTGCCGCGACAGAGATAGACTCACGTCATACAGGGAGATTCCACCAGGACAGTCAGTGGTAATAGCTGATAGGACTCATTCACTCATCATTGGACAGGGGGAGATTACTCCGTCACCTTCCATGCATTTATAGAATGTTCTACATGCACCTGATTTTTCGATGAACTTACTATCTATAGTCATATGCACTGCCATGCTATATTTGACACATCTTCTCCTTATATTTCATGACATCCTAATAGGTAGGGTGATTGGTTGTGGTTCTGAACAGGGTGGTCTCTATCGTCTGGTCCGGAATTCCTATGCTGGTGTCTCCTCTTATTCAACCGGATAAGTCTCTCCATATACATGGCATCTACACTTTGGTCACCTCCCACTCCAGAAAATGTGTCATCTCTTGCCTCAGATTTCGTCGAGTTCCTCCTTCAAATGTGAAGCATATCAGTTGGGAAAGCACCATCGTGCTAGCTTTTCTAGTCGTCAGTGTCGGAGCAGCAGCTCCCCGTTTGATTTACTTCATGTTGATATTTGGGGTCCGAGTCGTGTTCCTGATCATCAGGGACAGGTTTTATCTTGTAGTCGTTGATAATTTCTCTCGTTTGTCGTGGATTTTTCTATTAAAGAACAATCTGAAGCAGGGGATGTTATTCGAAATCTTATAATTGAAGTGCAAAATATTTTTTCCTCTCATGTGAAGTACTGATAATGCTTTGGCATTTTGCACTCGTTCTCTCTCACATTCTTTTCATCAAAGATGTATTATTCATCAAAGCACATGTGCTTACACATCTCAGAAAAATGGAGTCGCAGAGAGAAAACATCATCATCTTCTTCATATTACTCGAACCATGCTTATCTAGAGTTGTGCACCTATTTCTTTTTGGGGAGATGCAATCCTTACAGTCTGTTATCTTGTGAATCGTATGCCCTCCTCGGTACTTGATGAGAAAATTTCTCTTTCTGTTGTGTTTCCCGACAAGGAATTATTCTCACTTACCCCTCATGTTTTTGGTGTTGTGGCTTTTGTTCACCAGTTATCTCCCGAACTTGACAAGCTCTCACCTAGGGTTGTTAAGTGTGTCTTTGTGTGTTACTCTCGGACTCAGAAGGGATACCGTTGCTATGATCCTAACAGGAAATACTTTCTCAATGATGATGTTACATTTTTTGAGTCTGTTATGTACTTCTCACCTGCAGGTGACAGGTTGGCATAGTCCAATCCTACTGATGAGGTTTATGTTCCTCCTATTCTGAGTCCACCAACGTATGTTCCCGTCCCTATTGTCACGCCAATATCATCTCAACCTCCACCACCACCTCCGCCACCACTACCAAGACCACCTATCCCGCCATTACCTAAATATTATACACGTCGGTCAGGTCCTGCTCATGTTGCACGTCAATCATCCCATGCGCCTTAGGTATGTTCAGATGGTATTACTAATGATGGGTCAGATAGTGTGCATGTGCAGGGTTCATCACCGTAGAATGAATATGAACCAGGAGTACAATTGGTGATGATATGGATGTCCCTATTGCTATACGGAAGCAGAACGTTCTTGTGCATCATATCCACTTGCTTCCCAGGTTTCCTTTCATTGTCTTACAGGGGATTTTCATAGATTTGTTGTGGCTTTGTCTTCCGTGGAGATACCAGGGAATTATCAGGATGCCTTGAAGATTGATTGTTGACGCTTTGCTATGGAGGAGGAAATGGCTGCCTACAGTCCTGGGGCACATGAAGCTTGGTCCTCTCTCCCTCAGGAGCGTATGTGGTTAGCTGCAAATGGGTGTTTACAATTAAGTACCATGCAGATGGTAGTCTTGATCGTTACAAGGCAAGGCTAGTGGTGCGAGGCTTCATTCAAACATATGGTGTAGATTATATGGATACATTCTCTCCTATTGATCGCCATTCCACTCTTCGTATTCTTCCGTCTGTTGTTGTGGTACGTGACTGACCCTTGTTTCAACTTGATGTTAAGAATGCATTCATGTATAACGACCTGCAGGAAGAAGTCTACATGCAGCATCCCCCGGGGTTTACTACTGAGGGGAAGAATTATATGGTGTGTAGACTTCATAAGACAATATATGGCCTTAAACAGAGCCCAAGGGCGTGGTTTCAGAAGCTTTCCCATCTAATTGTACAACGAGGATTCAAGAGATCAAATGCGGATCACTCGTTGTTCGTCTAGAAGACTCCTAGAGGTACGGTTGTCATCATGGTGTATGTTGATGACATTTTGGTTACAGGAGATGATGCTCAGGGGATAAAGATGGCAAAAGTATTTTTGGGCCGTCAATTTGTTACAAAGGATCTGGGTACTCTACAATATTTTCTTATGTTGGAGTGCCAGGAATGCACAAGGTCTTGTGATGAACCAAAGGAAATATATTACAGATCTGCTTGTTGAAACAGGTATGGTTAGGTGTAGACCCGCAAGTACTCATATAGACCCAAGCATGAAATTATATGATAATGATACCGAGGAAGTTGACAGGAGAAGATTTAGAGAAACGGTGGGTACGCTTCTCTACATTACTATAACTCGACCCGATATTGCCTTTGCAGTTAGTCGAGTTAGCCAGTTCATGGAACAGCCGAGACAGGTATATATGGATGCCATATATGTGATACTGAGGTATCTAAAGTCGTCTCCAGGCACATGATTGCTATTTAAAAAGGAAACAAATTTATCTATTTATGCGTATGCGGATGCGGATTATGCAGGATGCCCTAAGGATCGGAAGTCTACTTCGAGCTTTGCAGTTTTTGTGGGCAACTTGCTTGTTTCTTAGAAAAGCAAGAAACAAACTGTTGTGGCTAGATCTAGTGCTGAGACTGAATATATGGCCATGGCACAAGCAAGTACGGAGAAGATGTGGGTTCGAACCGTACTAGACGACTTGCATATAGATGTACCTCTACCCATGCAGCTACAGTGTGACAACTAAGCGGCATTGTTCATTGTCAATAATCCTGCCTTTCATGAAAGAATAAAACATATTGAGGTAGACTGCCACTAACTGGAGATATGATCCAGAAAGGCCTGATTTCTACTTCACATGTGAGTTCAGGGGAGTAGACGGCCGACATTTTCACCAAGCCATTGCTCAGAAGACCATTCCAGAAGTGTTCTTCCAAGCTGAGCATGATTGATATCTATGCTCCATCTTGAGGGGGAGTGTAGAGATATTTATGTAGTCGGTGTATTGTTTATCAATTTTTATTTTCGTGGTTACTATATATGTAATTTACCCATAGGTTCTCTCTATATAAGAGAGTCTAGGGTTGTTTTGGTAGTTATAATGATTTAAAAGATGTACAAAAAATACTTAAACACAAAAAGGTTAACAGTCATATAACTTGTTATCTTTTACAGAAATTACAACTAAATATTAAGAAACAATTGAACCAATAAAACATCAGAAAATTTTAGATATATTGACTGGCACATAAATATATCAATCCAACTTATAGAAACCCAGAAATAACGTCAAAATTAACTCCCAAATGAAGATATCAACCAACATTTTTGACAACAGAAGAGCAAACCAAGGCAAAGCGTCACAATTTATCCTTTCAGTATATTTTTTGCTGAAGCTAGATATGTCCATTTTCTTATTTTGAGATCATATTTCGTTCCAAAAGTTAGAATAAGTAGCAATGTCTGTGCTGGAAGCTCTTAAAATAACTCTAGTCACTAAACAACCTCATGCGCACATCATATAAAGTACAACTGTTGACTGCCTTTACCTCAGGAAGGTATATGCGAAGATGGTTGAGTATTGATATATATTTTGGACTTCTGGCTTGTAGTCTTGAAGCAAACACACGAGGATTATCTGTATCATTGGCGCCTGTTATATGGTTTCCATGATAATGATTTCTGACACCATGGTGGCTCTCAATTGCCTCGAGTACAGGGACATTCTCTCTTGTCAACCAGTCAAATTGGTGGACACCTTTCACCTCAATGATAGCTGGTGACTGAGAATTCAGAGCAAACCATGAATGCATGCCAGCATATGTTTTCTTATCGGTGATGACATGAAATACAATTTTATCAGGCTTTGAAAAGGACCTCACGGCAGATGCAACAACAACAGAAGCAGCAAGTATGTTATCAGTTGCAAGAATGAAATGGTAATAGGAGTTGCTAGAAAGAACTGGCAGCAACTCCGGTGGTGGCAGTTGCTTACGTGCATGAGCATTTGATGAGTACTCATCAGTCAAACGTAAGGAGAGGCAATGAATTCCTTTTGGGATAGCACTCGCAGCAAAATGTTTGTGCAACTGTTCTGCCAGTTTTGATCTTTTCACCTCTGAATCCATTTTTTTCATCTACATTGGAGAAAATAAAAACAATAAACAATAATGATTTGTAAAATTCTATGGATAAAATATAACGTTAGTCTACATAAAGCATCCTAAAAGGCCATGATGGTGGACAAAATTTATACTATGTACTTTAAGTTGTCAGCATTAAGCACATCTTTCCTCCCATTCAAAATGGCAAATCTAGACCACAGGCCTTGATCGTTTGTTGAAACACAGACAATTAAACATGAGCAAAATCAGTGAAACTAATACGTAGAATTCTGCAGGGAGAGTGATATTGAATCTTACATGTTACTCTTTCTTGGGAAGAGATAATATAAGAGGTGAAATACTCAATATTAGAAGTTACACAGCAAAGAACAACAGAACTCACGCCAGATTTTCAAGCAGTTTCTTAACGAAATGCTGTAAAATAGAGAGAAAGGATATCAACGGAGATCAGTAGCATCCAAAAGATCATTATAAGGACTAGAAGTTAATACTTTACATCAAGAATGATTGCTAATCTCCATGCCAATAACAAGCTACATCCAACACTTTATGGCATTTAACCCCTCCCAGCCTTGAACAAGATCCGGTTTCTAACGACCCATATAGCCCACAGAACAACCCAGAGTTGTACTCTATGATGTGGTCTCTCTATATCGTGTGCTGTGATACCACCAACCCTTCCATCAAATTTACCACTTGCATACCCAGAACTTTCACCCACCAGGAAAGAAGCCTTCCCCATCACCAGCACTATCCATCCCTCTCAAAATGCAAAGCATCAACCTCGAGGAAAGCACCCCATGCACCTCTGCAGGCCTTGGGGAGCTCATCATCGATGCTACCTCTGATCTTGAGAGTTCAATATCAACTTCGCATCCCTTCTGACCCACCGCCCTTCGCCACCGCCAGCCACAAATGCATCTCCCCAACTGAATATTCACTCCAACTACTCTCAACCCCGACCCCTTCGCCACATGCCATTCGAACATCCACCATGCAGGTCACCCCGCACTTTCGTATCTTGATCTCCTCTAGAATCGTCCTCTCTCCTTCCATTATCACTTGAAGCCATACTAAGTGTCCCTATTGAAGATACCCAGCAAACAATCTCTCACCGTCTCCTAAGTCCCCATGAACCTACATCCCTACAATTGGTTGAACAACTCCATTTCTTATGCATTAACACCCATATCAAACAGCAAAATCCACGTATTGCAGACTTTGCCATCACATCTATCACCCGATGAGCAAGGGCATGGCACACTACAAAGTGTTGTGTTACGTCGACCTCGGCCTCCTCAATGACTAGTGATGCATAGCCACCGAAGGCGAAGAGACATCAAAATCCCACGTCAGAACCACAGGCCCACAATGAAAGCTCTCAGCCATGTCTGCAACTACGACAACAAATGAGGGTCACCCGCCTCCTCTCTTACAAGATAGCTTCAAAGAGATTGTTGTAAGACTTTCCCCATGAGCTCTATCTAGCCATTAACCTAGATTCATGATGGTCCTCATATGTCTCTTCAAAAAAATGGCGGTCCTCATGTTGTTGCCAAGCGCCCAAAGCCACCATCACTCATCTTGAACAAGCAGCCAAACGAGGACCAGCATATCCATATTCCAAGTACAGGAATGGGTCTGGGCACTCCCTCATCCAGTGCCCTCTTCCTCGCAACAAACACAAACAGCTACACCGGAGATCCAAAGCCCATCCTCTCCCCCATCCTCAGCCAAGCCAGTCATCCATTCCTCCCCAACATAACTGTTTTCTTCCTTTATAGTTATCATTTATATCTTCTTTTTCGTGTTTAGGGTCAATGAACTCATCATTAAAAGATATGTCAAAGCAGTAACTTCAATTGCGACTATGATAATCACAATCCATTATTGTCATCTCAATCAAGGCGTGATCCTTAAAATTATGGCACTCGGTGAGATGTTCCAAATTCATAAATTGTATATCCATATGACGTCCAGACAAGAGTCAGCTAAACGTGTATAACTGTCAAATGGGCGTTAACAAAATAGCATCCACAAGATTAAGGCACAACCTTTGAAATTTGTGATAAATTTAGTGATCCAAATCCATGAATTTCATATTTACACGATCATACAAAAACCCAGCTACTTGCATTTGGATGCTGAAAGTGCATTGAAAGAGTATTTACAGACAATGTATTACAGCATACCATTGCTTTTAACCGTATGGCGAATGTCTTTGCATCATAGTGATTATTCTTCATCTCCATAAGAAAATCATTAAATGTTTCTGGAAGCTCCAGTCCATCAGGAACTTCGATAGAGTCCACTTTATTAAGTAGCTTGTATAAATCTCTGACTAATCTCTGCATCAGCAAAACAGAATCAGTGTCTCATGTCTGTGCATTGAGGTTAACGAACTTCTGTTCAAGCAGTATAATCCAGGAAGAAGACATTTCACTTTAAATAAGCATGACACACACCGTTGAATGATTAGTCCTCGAAAGGAAACGGGGTCCAAATCGCCTTCCAAGACAGTCTGAAAAAAAAATCCAAATTAAAAGAACTCCAAGCAAGGATATGAATTTGACTTGCATATCGGTATAACTGCAGAGATGTTTCGGAGGAAGTATAAACATCAGTTGGAGTATATAAGATTGTAAAATCAACCAAGTGAAAGGAAGAGGTGCAAAGCAGAAAAGAACAGCACATTATAAACAACAACAAAATGATTCTACAAAATTTGGAAGCGAAGTAGCAATTACATAAATAAAAATCAGAAAGGCCTTCCTCAACAATACATTGTCAGTTGTATGGATGACAGGTCGTCTAAACAAGAAAAAACACGAGTCCAGGGAATAAAATATCAACAATAGAGACTGTATTCCAGCTACATGCAACCTCGTGAGTCACGGTGATACAATAACATCTATCACCATGTCACTGTCTCTGAGTTCACTAAGAACACCATTCCATTTGTCACTGTACTATGGTGGTGCCCCTCAAATCAAAACTAATCTTTTGATATCTCACCTCGGATTCTTTATGAATTGGGTAAGCATCCCAAACCTAAAACTCTGGGTCATCACCACCGCTATTATAGAAGCGGGATAAATATTCAGTGAATACCTAAGCTTCTAATAATGTTTCCACAAAACTTTGAGGCAAAAAAAAAAGATAAAATTGGGAGCACTGGCATTGAATTTGAAAGTAGAAAAATTGCCATAATTTGTTAGAAAAGACCATTCCTAACTGGACAAGAACATATAGGTGGCATTCAAAAAAACAGATATACCAAGTCATTCAACCTATGACATTCGCATCTGGCAAACAAACAAAAGTATAGTGGAGCTCATGGCCTCAAATTTCAGCGAAATTCGGTCAAAATTTTGTCGAATATCGATATCCAGTCGAAATCGAAATTCGACCGAAATGACCGAAATATGGGGGCCTGTTACAAAAAATGACCGAAATTTCTGTCGAAATTCCGTTTCGGACGGTCACAGAAATGGGACTGAAACCGACATTTAGGGCCTTGGTGGAGCTCCATCAATTAATCCCCAACAAGATGAATAATCTAAGTTTCTTTACCCTCAAAGTTGTGTTCAATTCATGGGTTAAAATTTCACTGAATTTTGATGAAATTTCAGTCTGGTAAAGTGCTTGACATCAATATTGCGCCTGCTTTCTCTTCCAAAGAAACAAAAATATCAAACAATATCGGCGATGTGGACAAAATGTGTGTAGCACTTAGTAATTTTTGATATTTCATCCCATGTTGGTGAAAGTCCTTCCCATTTCACCGTATCTTTCTTACATCTTTTCGGACAGAGTTGTTTCACTGCATCTTTGTGGAGTCCAATTGCTCTTAAAAGAAGCTCGAGATATAAGGTTTCGATGTGCCAACGTATATCATTACATTGTAAATAACTATTTGCAGTAATCCTATAGATTATATAGCTTCTTCCAGTATAAACATATACTGCTAAAATCCAACTTGAATAATACAAGCATCATTTATTTGGTTTATAAGGTTCAGCCTGCTCCCCTCTATACTCCCCCAGGTTCGCTGACCCGTTTACTCCATTTAATAAAGGAGGTTGTAAACATGAAAATCACATATGATTGCATGACATTTTTTTTGAATAAATGATTGCATGACACGAGATAGTCATTCTTGTTAATACATGGACAGCTTAAGGCAACACCTATGAGTAGCATGTGTACTAAACGAATCCACCCCATGAACTTATAGTTATTATGTATAGAAAAGTAAATATTTACTGCCCAGCATCTTTTATCTAATATTTTATATATTAATGAATTCTGTTATCATTAACTTGTAGGCATTATGGTTTTTCTTCTTAGTTGCATATTTTACTTTCTAAGATATATGCCAATATTTTAATATGCGAAACATGATGTGATACATGTCAAACCTCCTAAATTATGCCTCTAGAAACTAAATGTGTAATTCTATCTTATTGATTGAAGAAAACTGATACCTTAATTTCTAAAAAAAATGAGCTTCTATGTCGTTTTCACTGTTCCATCCAAATCAACAAAATTTCACCAAAAAGTCTATCTGCTGAAAACAAATGATCTCAACATGTTCAAGATCAAAAAGTCCAAATAATTCAATTACCAAATCTTAGTGAATGCCAGCAAGAAGATATCTCACACAAACACCAACAAGTACCATTTATTTCCAAACAACAAATGATCAGCTTTCCAAATATGTATTTTTGAAACTTAATAAATCAGTCATTCCATGTAACAATCCTGGTCAACAAAAAACCTGAGAATGGTCTGTCAGATTAAAATATCAAAGCAAGCACTCATTCACAGGGCACGATGCTCAGTATAGGCTATGTAAACTAATGAAATGGCAAAGCCTTCTCCCACTATAAGTAGGGTCTGCTGCATGAATTCTTGCCCAAATCAATGTTGAAAGATTCGATTATTTTTTATGCTGGTTGTCGACTGCCTAACACAATCGCCACTAGGGGGGATTTGAACCCTGGTCTTTTGGGCGGTAGGCACATTGCACTACCACCAGACCATTTAAGCGGTAGGCTGTGTAAACTAATACTCCAGTAAATGCTGAAATAGTTGCATCATGAGTAGAGGGAAAGTGTGTGCTTGTGTGCGTACTAAATTTACCCGTTATTTCTGATTCATTTACCATGACTTTCCAAAACACATGCATCATCCGCATTTCAAAAGCTCCCCGAAACTGCAAGTGAAGATGAATGTGAGCAACTCTTGATTCCACCCATTTTTCTTTCTTCAACTTTTTTAAACACAAAAGTTACCAAACTTTAATCCAGCGATGTTCCCCCACTCCCAACATCCCCAGAATGCTCTGACATTCGGCCTGACCAAACCCATTCACATTCAACCAAACCAAGCCTTCGCCACCCCCCGATAACCCTTCTTATCTGAATGCACCTAATCTCAGGAATCCACAGAAATCGAATAGAACTAATCCAAGCCATCTTCCTTGTCCACAAACAAGACCGCATCCTCATTGTCGGCTCTTCAGATTCTCCCAATCCTAACAAGGCTTCGGACTTCTTAGCTTGCATACATTCCCAATCCAATCCTTAAACACCTCACAAGCCACAGGAATCCAATTTGACAAGGATCCAATCCACTTCCATTCTCAACTTCCTCTACCACAGACGGGAATCCAGGGTACTCTTCAAATTCCAGACTCCACGCGCTGATTCAATCAGGTCGGAATTCACTGAGGAACAGCAATCATGCGACCATCATATCCAGACTTCATTCAGCCAAAAACCACAAGAGCACCGACAAAAACTTAATCCAATCCCTACTCCCTCTGACTGGAGACTGAGATGCAGAAACCGTAGGTCCAATGAAACCCCGTCCGCGCCCATCATCCAAATAAGCAGGATCCAATACCGCCGGCGAACAGAATCCAATCTAACTGCATCCAATCCCCACGCCCAATTGAGCCAGATCCATACAGAAACAGGAACGCGATCCAATCATGTCATTTCGATGCAAACGAACGAGCCGTGCAATCAAATATTCGAGATCCAAGGCAGGAGAGTGAGGGAGGGAGGGCGTACGGAGGGAGGAGCAGTCGTTGACGCCCTCGAGGGTGACAACGGCGGTGAGGATGAAGACGAACGGTAGGAGGAACGCGAGGACGAGGATGGTGTGGAAGAGCGTCCTGTGCGATATGTGCCGCGCCGCCACCTTCACCTTCATCAAATCGAGGATCCCGTTGCCGCCTCCGACGCCGCCCGCTCCGCCTCCATTGCTCCCGCCTCCGCTGCTCGAGATCGTGATGCTTCTCATGCTCGGAGACAGCCGAATCTGCATCGTACTGCCCCCTCCTCCTCCTCCTCCTCTTCCTCACCTCGCTGCCGCCGCTGGTGGTCGCTGATTAGGAGTGGCGGGGGTGAAGCCGAGGCGGCGTCGGTGCTTCTCTGCGCGATCAGCATCGGATCCGGCAGGGAGGGATGGTCGCCGCCGGAGGGAGGGAAGGGGGGAGGGGCCGAGGTCGCCTCACGCGCGGGATCTCGGGGACGTTCATGGCATTTGGGAGGGAGGATTGGCTTTTGTGTCTTCTCGAGTTCCCGGATTTGGGCGGGGAAGGGGAGCGGGGGAGGAGGGGATTGGCTTGGAGTGTGTTCGTCTTCGGCTTTGGCTTCGGCCTCCCCTCTCTCTCTCTCTCTCTCTTTCTTCTCCTCGTCTCCTCTTTGTTCCCCTTCTCCTCTCCTTCCTCCTTCCCACTCCTAGTTTTTTTTCTTTCGTTTTGAGAGAAATTTGCGTGCATGTCCCTATGAAAAGGCTGCGATTGTTGTGTAGGTGCTTGCTTGGATCTTTGGATCGCGTTTACTGAAGAAGCAGAATCGGTGGACGTGCACGAATTGATCTGGAACTGTGCATCTGACGTATTGGTGGGAAATATGATGGAATTAAAGTTAGGGTAAATTACACGAGAGTTCCTGCACTATACACTCGATTTCAATGTGGTGTCTGAATTTTAAAAAGTAACAATGCAGTATGATCTTTAATATTTATTTCAATGTAGTTTTCAAGTGTGATTTAAGGTTAGAAACACAAAACGATCAATTAAATTTCAATATCTCATGACTACATTGAGACAGATCCTAAAGATCGGGAATGATATTGTTATTTTTTTAAAAGGCTCCATTTACGACACTGATATTGGGTGTATTGATCAGAGAAATTCTTTATAATTTATCGTAAAGTTATCGAGAAAGTGATTGCGGTTTTTTTTTGGAAATTCAAGGTCGATCGAACAATTAGTGCTTGTCTGGCTTACAGTTCACTAGAAGGTAAACCGATTGCCTACGATGTAACTTATGTTTGGGTTTGAGATACTCTCATCTCTACTCACGCATTTCGAGTTTGGAATTAATGATGTAGGTCTCTTGTTCTCTTGATGTAATATTTCTAAACAAACCATCGAAACAGAGCTGCATGTTTGGTGGTGTAAACAACTACTTTGTACCTCTATTGGGTTGCGAGTTACTCTTAGCTCTACCTTTGCAATCCTAGGTTTGAAGTAATTATATAGATCTCCCATTTTTTTCCTAATAAAATTTTACAGTCATCTTCAAACAAAAAAGTTGACATCAAGTCGTATTATAAAGGTAACATATAAATAATATGACATCACATGACGTTTATTATCCCTAACCCTCGTAATTATTCAAACAACGACTATTACATGAGAATAACATAGAGATGAAAGTATGAGAATAACATAGAGATGAAAGTAGTGGATACAGATGTGAATATAGGTAAAATCATATCCTTATTCATTTTAAATATGAATACAAATACGGATTCGAATATAGATGGATATCAGCAAGTGTATTACCATATCCTTAAAGCTTATACAGATAAAAAATGAATTCAAATCGAACGCGAATAATAGCAGCAATATTTAATAGATGAAGTAAAACATGCATATTTAGGGCAGTTTACACATAAAAATATATGCACCGAGTACATTCATTCCATACAATTATATCAATAAGGGTGTTTGCAATCATAAAATGTTATAATGCAAAGTTATAAACAAATATGTGACTATATTTATGTAATAAATGGGTATACGAATACAAATATATATTCGTGAATGTCAAAATAATATCCATATTTGCATACACTTTAAAACGAACAGGAATATCAAAATATGTATAAAATGAATACAATAATGATCGGATATGAATATATTCATATTCATTTTCATTTTCATCCCTAAGATAACACATCTGATTAACCATTTGATAGGAGGTTACTCCGATCAAACCCGAACTTTTACTAAACAAGAATGAGCTCACTCCAACCCTTCTAAACCGGTTTACTCCAACCCAAATCAATTGTGTTACCAAACACATGTGCTTATGTGTCCCGGCTCCGTTACTCCAATCCAAATCACTTTCATGTTTGTACTGTCTTTTTTTATGAATGAATTGTTGATCTTTTATCGGAAAAAATGTCTTGGAATCAATTCGAATCTCGATTTTTTTTTGTCAGAAATTAACTAATTATTCTAACTTTTTCTCAATATTACTCATCTTTATTTGATCTTCTATCCTTTTATAGATTCTCGTTGTGGCCTTTTCCTGTTTGTTTCTTTCCTAATCAAATCTCAATCGAATGGATCATCGAAAAGATTGATCCATATAAGAACGTCGTATACAAATATATTCTCACGAACTTGTGGTTCATGAAAAAGATGGAACATAATCTATTTAATTTAATGACAGTGTCATCAAGTGATTGGGATGTGTTATCTAATATATATGGTCGTCTCAACTGCAACCATGATAACATGCAACTGGAAATTTAAATTTATCGTAAGGTGCTTAGTTTTTCTAATAACCGTTTAGGAAAAATAAGCATATCATCTACGGCCAGTCTGGTAGTTGGGTTGGATTGGTTGATGTACCCCTCTGAATAGTAAACTGTGTGAAGGATTGAGATGGTTGGAATGAAAGGTACACCGGTATACACCAACAACTAAACTGGCCCCTAGTGATTGTTCATAGTTCTAATATTTAAGGGGAAAATGGGATTTTTAACATTTATGCCTACATCTCCTTTTTTTTAATATCAGTTGTACTCTTACCTTTTTGCACCGTTATTGCTTGCACACTTCCGTAAGTTGTTTCCTTACTAAGATAAACCAACTATGGTTTATACATACTAAACCCCGTTTAGGAATTTTTTCTTACAATTGTACCCGATACAATTTTCAAAAATTACACATGCGCCCTTCTTTTTTCTTTACAATTACATGTGTAGTCCCGAGGTAACATATGTTTGAATGGATGGAAACTAACTTGAAGGGCACAAAAAATAATTGCTCTGGAAGGTATTGTCACAACTAATATTGAAAAAAAGAAATGACATAACTAATTTTGTGGAATCTAAGAGGGACACAACTGTAAAATTCCCAAAAAAAACTATACAATCAAACATGACAAATAAGCTACAATACTCTGATAGTAAAAATATCTAAGGAAGAAGATTACGGGAAATAAATAACTCTCTTAAGATTGAGGTTTTGTGACTCGTAAGGATGTTCATCAACAGTAAGAATATGCATCTAATTGTAAAATGGTATTTCCGGTATTAATAATGTGTATCAGATGATAAAAATCTCATCATGCCATGAAGTAACTCAATGTCAAAGACGATTAGAAAGATTATTGCATGATAAGAATATGCATCCAGAGGTAAAATTGTGCATCTCATGGTAATGCCTAAAGCTATATGTTTTACCGTGACATCTTTCCTTAGCAGTGACTCCCACTTTAAAAGATCAGGGTTCGAATCCTACTAGTGAAAAAAAAGAGGAAAAAATGGTATCTTCAATGGATAATTAAGATAATAAGCACGCTAGCCAAAGATGAGGATCTGGCACAGAGCTGTGATCCCAAATACCCGATTTGGTATTATTGAGGTGAGTCTAGAGTTTCTAACTATTGCATGAAAAGTGAGTCTTCATTGTTGAGTGTTATCTAAACGAGTAAGTGGATTTTGGGGGGATACCTCTTACCTTGGACATGTATGTATCTCTCCTCCTCTCATTTCAAGTAATATAAGAAATAAAAGAAACAGAAGCCTTGGTTGTTTTGAGCAACAAGAGCGTTTTCTCCCTATAGTTTCTTCCTTACGGTGTGAAGGGTTTCCACGTTAATCATTGACTCACTGTGTGCATGTTATTCTACATGGTATCAGAACCTCGTTGATGCATAGGATTTGTGTCCTCTATTGCTTGAGGTGTTGGAAACTGGTTCCACTATACTTTAATTTTTTTGTGGTTCGTTTTTTTATTACTCCCATCGTCAGTCCATCGTATTACGTTGCGGCAACCACTTCACAGTGTTTTGGAGTTGTGGTGGAGGTCTGAATCCACGCGCGGGGACTGTTGTTGCTACTATGGTGTTTTTTGGCATCTAAAATTGATCCGAGCTCCATTGGTGTTCTGAGATAAGTTTCCTATTTGTTGGAGGGAACAACCCATGGTGTGAGCATTGTGCTCTTGAATGTTGTTGGGTGTGTGCAATGCCCCTCTTTATACGAGAAATTTGGGTTGTGTATTGTTGTCCATCAAGTATCCGACATAATGCTACAAAGTCTGGAACTTGCAAGGGTGTTTGGCCTAAAAAATCTTGTAAAATTAAAATACTTCTTAGGCATTGAGATGTCAAGATCTAATGATGGACTTGTCCTATGCCAAATGAAGTATAGCCTGGATCTTTTAAATAAAATCAAAAACTAGGATGTAAACCTGCAACTACTTCGAGTGAGGAAAATTACAAGTTGAGCTTAAAGGATGTGAAGCAACTTGAAAAAGATTCCAAATGCCGATACCAAAGACTTGTTGGAAAACTTATTTACCTTACGCTTACTAGATCCAACATTACTTATGTTGTGAATGTGATGAGTCAATTTATGCATGCTCCTACTCATTTACACATGAAGGTTGTTGATCGTATTCTTTGTTATATAGAAGGGAGTATTGAAAAAGGACTTATATTTACAAGAAATGGTAAGCTTGAGGGTGAGTGCTACATTGATTCTAACTTGGTGGGATTTGTTGATACGAGGAGATTGACTACCATATATCGTGTGTATCTGGGTGGTAACCTTGTGATTTAAAGGAGAAAATGACAATATGTTTGTGCGAGGTCAAGTGTTGAAGTTGATGTTTGTGCGAGGCCAAGTGTTGAAGTTGAGGACAGAGCTGTAGAGATGGGTGTCACGGAGATGTTGTGGATCAAGATTATCTTGACCGACATTGGGTTGATCTAAATATGCCTTTGAAAATACTTTGTGATAATAACTCAGCCATGAGTCTCTCCACCAATCACGTATTGCATGACAGAACAAAGCATGTTGAGATTGATCGCCACTTCATTCGAGAAAGAAATGATTCCAAAGAATTGGTTCTACCATATATAAAAACAGAAGAGCAAGTTGCTAATGTCTTCACCAAGGGGTTGTCAAATGCCAGGTTTGAGAGGAATGTTCGTAAGTTGGGCATGTTTGATCTCTATGCACAACTTGAGGGGGGTGTTATGTTTTTTGCAAATGGATAGGAGGTTCTTGGGGGTGTCCATCTTACCTTGGGCATATATATGTATCTCTCCTCTCATTTCAGTAATATAAGAAACAAAATAAATAAAAGACCTAGTTGTTGTGAGCAACATGGAGATTTCCTCCCCATGATTTTTTCCTTCCGATGTGGAGTGTTCCCATGTTAACCATCGTCTCGTTTTGTGCTTGTTATTCTACATTCATCATAAAATATAAGGGTAAATTACAAAAAAAAAAGCCTTGCACCAATACCCAAGTTAGACTTCTTTTCAAATGAAATAGAGAATGGCCTGAACTTTCAATTTTAGAATTTCACGTCAACATAAGATAAAACTCCTTTTATTATAATTGCAGAATGAGGCACTAATTGAAAATCGATATAAAGTTGACGCCCTTAATTGCCCTAAATATAATTAATATTATTATAAAGAATATCATACCATATCATATCCAACACTTCAGTCTTCTAAACAACTCACGCGCAAACTACTCAGAAATAAGTTTTCGAGGAATATCCCAAGAATAAGGGTGTTATTCCCCTCCCATTCAGTCTCTTTCCTTGTACGGCTATTGCCCATGCACATTTCTCTCTACCATTATTATACCTTATTCCACCCTTATTCTTATCTTATTCCATCTTATCTATCATTATTTCACCGTATTTCACATTATTCTTATTCTTCCGGTTCAACAGGAATAGTGTATTATTCTATCTTATTCCTCGACCTTATTCTTGCTTATTCCCAAATCGAACTCACCTTAAGGGCCCGTTCGGTAGGAGAATAAGCAGGAATAAGGATGTGGAATAAGGGGAATAAGGGTCTATTCTCCGTTCGGCTGGAGGATAAGAATAAGGAGAATAAGGTGAAATAAAGGTAGGTAAGGTGGGATAAAGATAGGAATAAGAGTGAAATAAGATGAAATAATGGGGAATAGTCGTACCACAAGGAAGCGTGTTGGGGGCTTATTCCCCTTATTCCATTCCTCCTTATGACCCAAACGAACAGGGCCTAAGTCTTAACGATTTAGGAAAAACATCCCATCAATTACTTATTTAGGGAAAACATCTAATGTAATCCCATGTTTAGGTTCCGATGGCCAACCTCCGCACCTAAATTTCTAAAAGGCGAGTTTCGTGTTTCCTTTGTTATAATATTTCTAATCACTTTCAAATTCAAGAAAAACCAACATCAGAAATAAGTTTAAGCATGTAGAAAATCACTACAACATATAAAACAATATCACATCAAATTTATTTATCATTCCAACTATTTGAGTACCATGTATCAGAAAAGAATCTTCGATCTCAACCCAGTCTAACCATATTATTAAGGATAATTATGCAAAATTCACGAAACTATGCAAGATCAGCATTCATCGCATGTCGTTACTGCATGGTCTAAAATATCGATTTCCATTTCATGTCGACAAATTAGGAAAATATCGACGACATCTCACTGATATTTGGGTGGATTCGGGCCAGATTTGAAATATTCTATATCGATTGCGATTTCGTTAACCCAGCAAAGCCGAAATTTCAATAAAATTTGGCAAAATTCGCGGACATCTTGAATCAAATAAATGAGGGTATGCTTGACGAGAATCTCTTCTTATCACTAGTAGATATTGTTCTTACTAAATGATAGCAGACATATCATGCAATACAAAATTACAACAAATATATAATATCATTCGAGTTTAATTGAAGAAATTTATAATATTACCTCGAGGATAACAAATGACAATAAGCTGCAACATCGACGACTAAGGACGGGGGAGATCCGAATGCCTTTATATTTTTTTGTTTTTTTTACTGTGGTCCATACAAATTTTGTTAATTATCCAACAGCTTCTCACAATTCCTCCAAAGTTACTAACTCTTACACCACAATCTTCATGATTAATTCCTTCAGAGCTCGCGGTGTAA
This sequence comes from Ottelia alismoides, assembly GCA_037367405.1. Classification (NCBI taxonomy): domain Eukaryota; kingdom Viridiplantae; phylum Streptophyta; class Magnoliopsida; order Alismatales; family Hydrocharitaceae; genus Ottelia; species Ottelia alismoides. The sequence continues at coordinate 81,454 of JAZKJV010000293.1, forward strand.
GACACAGTAAAATTGCATGGTTGTGAGTTAAATATGAAAACTGCATGGGTTGTTGTGTAAAAATCTGTATTTTTTAAGAGAGTTGTCCCTCCATCTCACCTTTGACAGGTTGTCATTACTCATGAATTGATATTCGTGTAGGAAAAATAATCAAGGCTTGGAAATTAAATGGTAAGTTAATATCCTTTTTTGCATCAAATTTCAATGTGCTGTCTAGAGATCTATGTATAATAGAAATAAAATTATTATCGTATTCAAAGACCATTAAAAAACGAAGAATGGAAAGGCAATTGTTTTGTAATAATTAGTCGATGTAAGTTTGATAAACTTGCACATGATTGGATAGGTTAAAGTAATGGCCAACTATTAGCTTATAGGGAAACAATGGATTAAATATTGCAGGAGAAAAGGGTATCGTTCTTAAGAATATCCTTTTTGATAAAACAAAATAGAGTTTTTTTTATAAGGGATACGGAATAAGAAGGGATCGAGCTGTTCTATTCCTAATTCATGTTCTTCTGCAGATAAAATTTTATGGAAGGAGAGATAAAAGATAGTTATTTGTTATTTCTCGTTCTCGTGGTATGGGATAGCCATAGAAGTTAATTAATTCTATTGAGTTATTTGTGCTTTGAAAAATACATGACAACTATAATAGATTTTTCATGAAAGCCTGAAATCTGTTTGTTGAACCAAAATACACGATTAATAAAATGGGAGTTGACAGATGCAGCTATTTATTTGGAATATAATTTGATGTTTTTATTCGGTTACATAGTTTACATGATATAAAAAGGGAGATTTATTTGAGATATATTGCAAGATGATTACTGTAGACGATTCATGATATCAACCATACGTTGAAATTATGAGAATCGATGGTCTTTCAGCTCTGCATATCCTTCATACATCACAAAGAATACGTTAGGATTTGAACAACGAGTAACAATATATTCAAATAACGAAGAAAGGCAATCTCCGACTTACCTAGTCCCACAATTCAAGGTCATTAGATGCGAGACAATGCAGACAGTTATCCCATAGCCAATCCCATGTTGATATAAAGAACGTCGTCTTCGTATATTCCTTTTACGCATTTCCCTCACATTTCAAGATCCAATTTTGTCGATATCTAATTCTAAAACTTTTATTTAAACCGATGGTAATGTTCGCTCAACCATTTAATGTAATTTTACCTCCCTCATGCTCTCCTCGTTGTGTTTCGTGATCAATTAGTTTGATGAGGACACCATCCAATTCCGACGCCCACACTTATCTTGTCATCTAAGCCATATGGTGAGGTGCGACTGTAATATTCAGATAGTTTTGGGATTAGTACGCACAAATGAACTCAGAAACATTGTTGATCAGCGAACGCTTAATGTGATCATAAAGATATATGTCCGAAATAATTGAAATATGATACAACTACAACGAACAATAAACATAACTAAGGAATCGCATATTTGTCAGAGATCGATTCATCAATCCGATCATGAGAGGATGTTGATTCTCTCATCAGATGTAAGATAAGTTGCTCATTTTCTTTAGGGATAATTACACCCATAACCCTGAGTAATTCCTCAATCTCAATCATAACCCTGCATAATCGTGAATTACACCAAGGACCCTAAATAAGTGTGCCGTCTTACATCTATACCCTTCTGTTACTTTCTTCATTAACTTAACCACATGATTGAGTTAATATAACCAATGAAAGATCTAACAGTTGTGATTAATCTAAAAAAATCCCAGCAGAGAGTCAGCATACGTGGCATGATGTCTTGTTGCGGTTTTGCAAAGTGAGGGGGAACGGGAGTCGACCGAGGTGGGTGGTTGCAGGCGGGCTTACAGAGTTGCGGGGGGCGATTGCAGAGTTGGGGGGGGGGGACGAGGAGGAGCAGGAGCTGGACGAGGGGGCCGGGTGGGTGGGGGGGTTTCTTCTTCCTGGAGTTGCTTGGGGGCAGGCGTGGGGGAGGGGGTGGGTTCGCGCAGCGGGGATGGGGAAGGGGTGGGTTCACGCAGCGGGGATGGGGAAGGGGTGGGTTCGGGCATGGGGGTGGGGTGGGGGTGTTCTTCTAGGAGCTGCTCGGGGTTTTGGGGGTGGGGGTTGGGATGGTGGTCTTCCAGGAGCTGCTCGGGGCGGGCATGGGGAGGCGGCCGGCGGGGGTGGGGAGGCGGCCGGCGAGGGTGGGAGAGGATGGTCTTCCACGAGCTGCTCGAGGGGGGGGGGGGCATGGGGAGGCGCGGCCGGCTGGGGGTTGGGGGGGGGGGATTCCAGGAGCTGCTCGAGCGGGCATGGGGAAGGGGTGGGTGGGTTCGAGCATGGGGAGGTGGACGGGGGGGGGGGGGGGGGTGGAGGTTCTTCTTCCTGAAGCTGCTTGGGGGCGGGCGTGTGGGAGGGCAGTGGGTTCAGGCGTCAGGGTCTTCTTCCACGCGCTGCTGGGGGTGGCGGGGTTGGACCAGGGGATGCGGCGACGGGAAGGGGGTGTGGGGGTTGGTTCTGGAGGAGCTCAGGGGGGGTGCTTCGAGCAGTTTAGGCGGGGGGTTGCTTTGCTCGAGCGGAGGCACTGCTCGGGCGGGGCTCTCCATCAGGTGGAACTCGGCGCTGCGGGCAGGGGAGGGGAGGATATCCACGTATGGAAGGGGCCTGGAGGAAGGGGAGGGAACATCAATTTGTAAATATAAAATATTTTGAAGGGCAAATTTGTCCACAATTAACTTTTTCCGTTGAAGTTAACGGAGATTGGAAACGGCACTTGACACAGGGTTATGCCATGTAAAGGTTAAGCATTACTCGGGGTTTCTCGTGTAATTCGCGATTATGCAGGGTTATGATTGAGATTGAGGAATTACTCAGGGTTATGGGTGTAATTATCCTTTCTCTTTAAGAAAGCGTTCCTTTTCCTGTAAACACTCTCCTCGATAGTTTTCGGAGAGCTCAAGAACTTTTATAACGCCGGTCATGAACATTTTTTCCGCAGTCAGTGACTTTATGGTCAGGGAAAATGGCGAAGCTTTAGCCGTAAATCCGCAAGGTCTCTGTTGAATGCCGATTAGGGATGCAAACGAACGAATATGAATACGAATTCAGGTCATACCATAACCATATCCATATTATTTTACGAATACGAATACGAATATTACACGAATGTAAAAAATCAAGATCCATATCCTCAAAATACAAATACGCATACGAAACGAATCTTTTACGAACGAATACGAATATTAAACGAATGTTAACTTTAACATGAATATTAAATTATAAATAAAATGTATTTAGATTATTTGTGACCATTTCAGCGTAACTTCCATCTTTTCTTTAACCGCATTCCATGATTCAAACAAGCAGTATGTGGTATATAAAATCTACATTATATACCATAATATTAGACATCCTCTTGTGCAATCACATAAGAAAATGGTAGAATGGAATGAACATTATAAGATAATGATTTTATGCCATATCGGCTGCAACGAAGGGAAGAGGGCGGGCGAGGCGAGGTAGCGGCTGCAGCGAAGGGAGAGGTGGTTAGCACGGGGGTGGGGCTGACGGCAGGGGGTTGCAAGGGAGCAGCGGGCGGCTGGGGGACTGAAAGGGGGCAGCAACAGGGCCGCAGGGGGAGGAGAATCAGGAGATGGTCGGCAGGGCGCAAGGGGGCGCAAGGGGACGGTAGTGGCGCAAGGAGGCGGAAGGGGGCACAAGGGGACGACGGTGGCGCAAGGGGGCAGCAGGGGCATGATGCAAGGGGGCGACAATGGCGCAAGAGGGCCGAAAGGGGCGGCAGGGCGCAAGGGGGCGGGCCGCGGTAGGATACAAGGAGGGCGGAGGCCGGCTGCAAGGGGGGCGGAGGCCAGTCGTAAGGGGGAGGGGGGAGAGAGGTCGGGCACCTCAGGGATGAAAGGGGGTTGGCGTCTAGTGTCGGTCGGGGCCGTGGGGTGGGGTGGACGGTAGGGGATTTTTTTGGGGGGAGAGGAATAAACCCTAGGTCCCTGACCCTAACCCATTAACCCAAGCATATATTTTAAAATATAATATAAATAATGAATATTCGTATTCGTAATTGTATCCATAATTTTGTTCGTATTCGTATTTGTATTCGGTAACTAAGGATTCGTATTCAAATTCGTATGCGCAAAAAAATCGTTTCAAATATTCGTATTCGCCTGTTTTAGAAAAACAAGATCCATATCCTCTTAAAACGAATATGAAAACGAACGAATACGAATATAACCGCATCCGTTTGCGTCCCTCGTGCCGATCAATGGATGAAACCAATTAATATTAAGTACATGCACACTACAACATAAACAACCTATATCGACATTTTAGCGTCGAGAACGTCGACCTAGAGTTGATTTTAGTGGACGTCAATTTTAACGTCATTAAATTTGGAACTTTGCCGACAGATCTGTTAACGTCGGTTCAAACTTTATCTGGGTGGACATTTGAGCATAGGGAACGTCGGTTAGTGCTAGTATTCAATTGGCTTGTTTCTCAGGGCGGCTAATAGATCGTCTCGACGTTTGAATTGAACGTCGACATATGCAGACATATATTTTGGGTTTCTTAGGGCACGCCTCCTTTTAGGGCACGCCTCCTTGACGCCTCCCTCTTGATGCCCTAAACCCCAAAATGTATCTCCCTCTTGTTGATTCGCACAATGCAGCCGCTGCTCGTCAGTCTCCTCTCTCTAGGACTTCCTACCTTCTATCACTGGCTTCGTTCTCCTGTTTCCGCTCCAGAATGATATGAGATACGCACTATTTTCTAATGACACCTTATGTACAGGTTACATAGTTGTCGTATACGATTTTGATTTCTCAAAATTCATAAATGAGTAGACTAATATGATAGATGATGGGCGCACTTGCTTCACCTCTTATCACGATGGCACTTCAAGCTTCTTTTCCAGGCTTAATCTCTAGTTGTATCCCTAGAGTCAAGAGGTAGCTGGTTTTAATGATAATACCATTTGAAGTATATGACATTAGGATTTATACTTTGGATTATTTATTAGTATGTGATGGAGGCTTTAAAGATTCAATGTTATCCACGATACTTGTTTTGCTGATATATATAAAGAAATAGTTTAGGTTCATATTCTCCTCTCATTTTTTAGAAATAAGCTATTTATATTCAGCTACGTGATCTCTCTTCTATTGCAGCTTATGTGTGAAAAATAGTTTTCTGGATGAACAAATTGTGGCGATGAATGAATTTGGGGGACATTGGTGATATAACAGGAGCATGTGGTTTTTTTCACTGGGTATGAATTACTCTTTTGCATCAATACAACGTATGTACCTTTTATCTTCGATGCAATTATTATTATTTTTTCTTGACATGTTAAGTACATGTTGTTTCTTGAATTGGATAAGAAATGAGTGAAAAATACCCATAGGCCTTTGTTAGCTATGATGCAAAGCTCATGTAACAGACCTTCAACAAAAAATAGTTACGAGTGCAAATTTACTTTATTACATAAAATGCAATTATTTCCAAACACCTTGAAGTGCTTTATTTTCAAAGAAAAGTAATGTTAAATGCCTGTTGGTAATGTGTGAAATTATTCTTCAAACCAATTATGACTACATCTAATTATCTGCTACAGCATCCATATCAATATACTATGTTTCTAATCATACAACTAGAACAGACTAGTAGTTTTACAAGTGTTTGGATAGTTTACAAGCTGCTAGTTACAATAGCCAACAACACATTGACTCAATATGACCATCGAATTTATAATCACAAGATGAAAGCATACTGAACAGTTGGACATAGCAGTTTACAAATGAATGGACAGTTGGTATCCCAATTATGATGTTGAAATGATAAAAGATTTGTGCTTATAGTTTTGGTGAGCATGAACTTTTTTTGTTTGAATAGGCTGACTGTAACAAATTTATCCAGTTATGTTTAATTACATACCTTTATTTGAATAGAATTCCAATTTGCTTTTATTGATGTCAATTTGTGCTGTAACAGCCCGGATCCTCGATGACCAGCGGAAACATATCAAATGCCACGTCGGATCCGAGTGTTACTCTCAATCATCAATGATATCACAAATTACATATAAGAACCATATTTACTCTCCTTTATCCATAAAAAAATATGTTTCTCTAATACATATCCAAGATCCTTTATTCCAGTGGGCACAATGACATCCTCCCTTTAGACCTCGCAACGAGTGTCTAACTGCAGCTAAATTTATTTTTTCAACATAACCTGAAATAAAAACACAAAAATACATGGTATGAGCTAACGCTCAGTATGTGCCGAGATAAGGTCAAGCCAGCTAGCGAAAAAATCAAGTCTCCTTATTCTATTACAAAAACTTCATGCACAGATACTTAGCTGGATAAATATTTTCTACAATGGATCCTTACAAAATTTCTATATTCCCTAATATGGAATAATTTACATAACATGCAGTTTCCATGGATACATTCCTTGAGTATGATCATGACATAACATGCATGGATTTCACTATTTTTCTCTTGTCAAATTTACAATATCAATAGTTACATAAAGATGATTACATATATGGAATTGTGTGTTACACCCATACACTTATTGCTATGAGTCTTCACATGTAAACCCTTATTGTATCCTAACAGAGAGATTTGCATTGTTCTCATTTCCATCATCATATCATATACTTTTCATATAACATATCATACAAGAAAGTAGTACCATGGCATATTCATTCACAAAATATCCTTATGTTAGTTAATAAAATACTTGACTGTTGTCATACAATAGCATCATATGGATCACTCATAAACATAAGTATGCAGGAAAATGATGTTCTTTTTATATACATGCATCTCATACCATACTTTCATATATGCCCTTAGGATTTAATCATATTTGCACTTATGTCCTTAACATTAACATTATTGCACGTATGCCCATAACAATAACATAATCACATGTAGGCACTTAGCATTTCACATAAATGCACATATACACTTATCATTCCAAATATTTACACATATACACTTAGCATTTCACATAAATGCACATATTCACTTAACAATTCACATAAGCACTTGGCTTCCACATAAGCACTTAGCTTATTCATTGCATATTTGTCTTATCTCATAATTTATTGGATGGCTTTGGTGGCTTTTACCGCCGGCACAAGCGGTCACTCAATCATTTCATGTAACATGATGACATCAGCGCTGAGTCAATATGTGGACTTTCCACTAGGTTCCAATGAACCTGACACCCCCGGAAGGTGTTGCCCTTTAGGCTCTAAGTAAACGGACTCTAGAGGTGGCTCCCACGTTAAGTGTAGCACTTAGCTCCGCTTACCGTTTAAGTGCCATTATTTATTTAAGGAATTTTTCAATTGCTTACGTACGATATCCTTTTTCATACAATAGTGGCTCGTGTAACCTTTTGGTTCCACTTACATGGTGGTCTTCATTGTACAAAATTTATAACTAACACACACGTTCTTTCCTTTATATCAATCAATCTTTTTCATACACTTGAAAATAACTATTCTTATTTTAAGTTAATCTTAATATCTTAACTTTAATACTCACTCATGCTTCATAACATCATAGTTTCCAAACACATAATCAATATGTAGATACTCGACCATTTCTACAAATAAGCTAAGTATCAACTTTTGATAATAATATCGATAATAAATCCCCAGATTTGTAGTAATGTACATTTATATGCCTACTTTTTAACATGTCATTTGAGGTCGAAAGTACGATCTCATATAGCACTTTCACCTTATAAATATGGATAATACTCAACAATACATAGCATATCGTTACAATACAGGAACCACAATATGTTATATGATAACAAAACTATATTAGTAGACATATCATGTCATCTTAATGGGTCAGTATACTCTTTCTTAATCAAGCTTTTATGTGATAAAATAACTTGTACCATTTGTTAACCGTAATCAAATAATTGTTCGTTTCTCCTAACGATATTTCACAGCCTACAACTTTCTCACCTTTCTACATCTAATTAATCTAATTAAATATTGGTAACGTCAATCAACTTAATCACTACATCTAATTAATTAATTTAATAAATGGTAAAGTGTTGGGGAAACGGTCAATAACATTACCACAACAAATCTTTGGATCATTATTAGAGTTAAACTATATATGGAAAGCAATAACAGGTATATCGAAAGTTCTCAATTTAGCTTAACTTATCATCATTACTAATCAGAATATAAGTTAATAATGCTACAGTAACTTCCATAGCCATTGCGTATAGTTTATTATCGGAACTGCTAGTCAAATGTTAACTAATCCAGGATACACGTCTAGGTTATATATAATTATAAGTACATTCTTACGACCATGAATACATTATTCTCATGCTATAAAAAAAATACATAATAATAAATCATCTACTACATATATTTTGACCTTTACAACGAATAACACATGAACTAAATAAAACATGTACATACTTGATGTAACATGAGGAGACGTTAAAACTAGCAACTGTGATTTTCAATACATGTTTTATTGCATGCCATATACCAACAATATTTCATTTAATAACATGGCTAGATATTTCATTTGGCATAAACGAACCTGGAAGATTTATACATATGATTTTAAGCTATTGTCGTTCCTCAAATCATAAATAATATTACTTGATCATATGCATGGGCCAGTTTACATATATCGAAACAAATAACTCTATGATTAAATAATGGCATAGAGCATCGTTGAATGATATTAATGGTTTTAAACAATAGATAAACATTCATATGTGACATGTTATCATCAATTTCGAATCCTAAATGTTCGACACATACCTTGACGACTGATGAATCTGTTATTCATCACTCCAAAAGTCAAAAATAGAGCCTTGTTCCCGAGAAAATAGAGGCATATTTCCTTTTATCTTGCATAAATAACACTCATGCATGCATCCATAATTCATGCATTATAGCAGCTCATCTGCATTTAAATAAGAAGCCAAAAATCCCCTGTAAAATACCTCTTCATCAAATAACTCCTTCTCTATAATAGATGTGTATACTCCTTAATAATATAGGGAAGGATGCCACAAATCACCCTTGTAAAATAGCCCAAATATCCTGAGAACCCTTGTACATTAAAACACACATAAAGCCCGCATACAAACCCCTACTTAGGTCTACTCACTCTTAGAATACTATATATTAAAAGACCTTCAAAATGAGACTAATTTTATCGAAGTTGGAGCTTGTATGAGAAACTTGGGTTTTTGGGTCATTTTGTATACTACATATGTATATTTATGTATCTTTGTATTTATGTATTATATGTGACCTCATCTCCGTCTTTGGTCAACATGAAACTTGTAGATCTCATCAAGATCTACAACTTTCATGTTTTGAGTTTTTCCAAATTCGGCTTCCTCTTCTCTCTACACGTGTTTTCCCCTCCAACCATTCACAGCAGGCCACGTGGCGCACTCTGATTGCGCCACGCGGCCCGTTGCCCTTTGTCTGATCCGCCCGCGCCTTCCGCCGTTGGATGGCCATCCTGATCCAACGGCCGAGCCGCTGCCACGCACGCCCTTCATATGGACCGTAGGATCAAAGCCCATACCTCCACTCCACCGTCCCTTAGCGCCGCGCTCTCAGCGAGCCACGTGGCGGCATCTACGCCGCTCGATCGCGCCCCCGATCCTCTCATCACAGCCGCCCACCTTCCAGCGAATCTCGACCCTCAGATCAACCCTACCCTTTCATCTGAGCCATCCGCTCGCGCCTCGCCAAAACGCGCCACGTGGCGCTCTCATAACCCCTCATCTGGGCATCCCAGATCTCATCGTAACCGCTCCATCTCGCTTCGATCCCCACCGTTGGATCACAAGATCCAACGGTGGAGACTTCGTCTCCTACCTCGGGCGCCCCTCTCTCCCACGATCTCTGCCTTGCGGGAGGGGCGCCCCCTTTCCTTTTTTGGGCACACGTCAGCCACCCTCGCCGGCCGCTGACCTCCCCACGACACACCCCACTCATCCCTCTCCCTCGCAAGCTCCCTCAAACACCACCATCTCCGCCACACTCGCCCCACGACAGCCACCAACTTCGCCATCCACCCAGCCAGACCGTCACCTTCATCCTTTAAATACCCCCTCTCCGGCCACATTCAACCCCATCCGCCACTCCAGGAAGATCCCTAGAGCTCGGAACCTTTGATTTGTGACAGGAATTGAGTGAATCCTTGAGCGAAGACAGCCCTTCTTCTCCGGCGAGATCCACGGTGCCACCGCCGTGTCGCAGCCGCCCTCCGCGTAGCTGCTTGAGCTCGGGGCTTTACCGACCTCTTGAGCGACGACCTGGAGCTCAAAGCTGAGCCCCAATCCCCAGGTAATCCCCTCCATCTCTCCTCCGATCGTTTTCTTCTTTTCCCTTCATCTTCTCCGATTTTATTCTCTGTCCACGATCATCTTCACGCCTCGCCTTCACTCCGCCGAGCTCCGCGTCGGAGCTCTCATCCTCGCTGACCCCTCCGCATCTTCAGACGCTCCACTCCACCGTCCATCGATCTCCAGCTCCGCCACTTGGCCGGAGCAACGTCCCCCGACCACCTCACGTCTCCTTAGGCCTCGCCAACCAACACCACTTCTCCACAAACGCACGCACGAGCTCCGGCTCTACATTTAACGCTTGCAGGTGATACTTTCATCATTGGCCGGAGCCTCGCCGGAGCTCTCCTCGAGCTTCATCGACACAGAGCTCCAGCCATCCTCCAGGGATCCTGGGACCATCAGTGCCTTCGCCGCATCGCCACGCTCCTACTGGGATATCTCCGACACCTCGGAGAGCTTCATCGGCTTTAGGAGGAACGGGCGGAGCTACAGCGCCTTTGCTGGATCACAGCCATCTCCTCCGCAGGCGGCGGAGGCCCGTTGAAGGAGAAGCCCAGCTGCCGTTCGATCAGTTTGGTCGAACGGTTGATTTCGAGCCACGTGCCACTCAGCCGCGTCTCACCAGCACCGTTGGATCGCCCAGGATCTAACGGTGATCAGCCCGCCGCGTCATCAACATTGGGAGAAGACAGGAGCCGTCAGATCATCCCAGATCTGACGTATCTTGATCGAGCCACGCGTCTTCACCGACACCCCTTGGATCCATCTTGATCCAAGGGCCTTCAAGCCGCCACGTCGTTTTATCCGAGCCTCGGCCTCCAAGCCTAGGCTCGGGAGATCCGAAGCTACATCGAAGCTGGGCCGAACCTCCAGAAGACCCGAGCCTCCGACGCCCTCCGAACCTAGGCCCCCCCCACGTGAGGAGCACGTGCGGCCTGGGTTATTTGCACAGACGCCCCTGGAGCTTTCACAAATTGCGAAAAGGTCCCTGTGAAGCAGACACCACGTGAGGAGCACGTGTCTCGTGGAGAAATTGCATAGAAGTCCTGCATAGTATCGGTAATTGCATTTTAGTCCCTGTCAGCATGTTTGCTTATTGAAATTTTATTTTCCGGTATTGCATTTATACCCTTGTGTTTGCACGTGTCCATAGCATGCATTTTTGATCATTTTGAAATTCTAAAAATTGCATGTTGTTGAGAATCTTGTCCTCTACCTGTTAGTACACGTGTTTGATTTTTGTTGGTATGCTTGAATTATTAATAAATTAATTGGTTCATTTGTGTCATATTTTGCCCAGTGATGCCTTTTGTTTTTTAATTAATTATCTGTGCCTTAAAAAATCGCCAAAAATTCACAGTAGCTTAAGGACATTATTTTCAACACTCCATAAAAATTGCATGTCGTTTGCACGCATAACGAGGCCTCAATAAATAGTTTAGTGATTTCCTTAAATTAATTTTAATTAATTCATTTCACAATAAATTTAAGTTCTGTTAATTTTCCTAGGTTCCTGATCATTAGACCATCCTAGGATAATTTTAGTTCTTGGAAAAATTGTGATTTGATATTTATTAAAAATTAAAAACTGAAAATCACTCTGTCTGTTTATTTAATTCACAGAAAAATTATTTTGAGTCGAAAAATTCCAAAAAAAAAAAATAGGTTAGCTTAATTTCATCCCATTTCATAATCTGGCCAAGTTTCATAATTTTTGGAATTAATTTGACCATCTTTCTGAATTAACATTTAATTTGGCCTGATTTTGCATGTGTATTGCATAAAAAAGCTGAAAAAGACCAAAAATATATTCCCCGAAAATCTCACACTTGGATTTTGCTAAAATTCGACCTAAGGAGACAGTTGCCTCCCTGAGTTCGACCTTGGACTTCACCAAGTAAAAAAATTTGCCGCTTAAAATTAACTTCATATTAATCAATAAGTGGTTTTTGATATTCCCTCTCGTATCCGACTGCAACGAACACTTAAAAGTAATTTGGACCATTAATTTGACCGAATTAACATAGGGTGCGGGAGCGATCATCAACGACGTGAGAAGTTCCCCATGAAAACACCTCGATTCCTCCTGTCTGAACCGTCGCCAACCACGTCGACGCTCCTCCGATTCATATACTTCTTCCTCCTCTCTCTCCCTTTCTTCGCATATACATGAATCTCTCCCTCCTCTCGTTCACTCTCTCATTCTCACCCTCCCCTCTCTTCTATATTCCCTCTCTCATTAATTCTCTCTCTCTATCTTAAGGAATTCTCTCTCTCTCTATCTTAAGGATGGAGAGAGAGTCATCCATGCCATAAAAAGAATACTCACGTGGATGGAAAGGTGGATTAAAGTGGCCCTTCATAACCGTACTCACCATGCAGGAAATCCCTTTCTAAAAATAGAAATCACATGGCAATTAATGGGGGTTGAATTAGCCATCCATAACTTCTCATCTCTCTCTTTTATTATAATTCAATTAATTATTTTTAATTCAAGAGATAACCACTCACCTCTCTCTCATTTTATCCTTTTTCTTTAAATTTTCTAATAGTGGAATATGGGTCGTTACATGTGCAGATTCGCTATTTGCTTGGTTGGATCATTGGCAAAAGTTTGACGAAAAATGAAGTCTGATCATGAAAAGAAGAAGCCCAAGAATCCATGTAGATGATCTTATTTGCTGTGGGAAAGAATCTAAGCCCAAGAATAATCCAAGAGAGATCAGAATTGAGGCGAAGAATCCATGTAGCCGACTCTATTTAATGTGGGAAAAGGAATTCAAAGATGGAGAAATATAGTAAGAAGACAACGAGAGAGCTTCAAGATCAAATAGAGAAGATCGAAGAAGAGTTTTAGATTAATTTGATTATGTAATCTTGAATTTACTTTTGCATTGCACTTCTGAATGAACAAAAAACGTAGTTTGAAGTTTTATGCCATCTTGTTGCTGCTTGACTTTTTAATATTTAAATGCTTGACTTAGCTTTATTTTTTATCATACCATATCCAAAATCAAAATTATTATAGTTTGAGATATTGTCACACTCGAAAGAAAACTATTGACCATTAAATTTTCATGCAATCCAATTATCGCACATGATGGCTTATCTTAACTAACATCTGATAATTAAAAAAAACTCAATACTACCTGATTGAAATTCATATGCCCTCAAATATACAGATAACGATGTTTATTAATGACCACAAAACATGATTTAGAAACGTCCACAGTAGCTTAAGCTGACATGTATAACATCCATGAAAATCATTTGTTTGTGGACGTTCTTAATTAACGTCCACCCAAATATATTTTACCATATGTTTTGTAACATCGTCCTATATAAGGTTGTATCGATGTTTTTTATAAACGTCCACAAAGATCTATGCCGACAAGGCTAACCTGACAAAAGTTTTGGGTGTTTTTTAACGTTGGCATACACATATCCCGACGTTAGAATCAACTTAAGCTGACGTTTAAAAACATCAGCAGAAGACATTTCTGTAGTAGTGGCAACAAGTAGTGAGCGTGTTTCATTCTACATGCATCCCGTGAGCATGTGTAATACAGTCGATCCTCGAAGTCCTTGAACTTACATGATTCATCGAATACTAAGAAAGTATTCTCGAGGCAGTGACATCAGCGTCCATGGTCTCTTGCTCGATCAAAGAACAGATCCGTTATCAGCTAAAGGTTGGATGCACATATGTAATGATCCTTTCGCATTTGCTATGTTAAGTGTTATGGTATTGAAAGAAGCTGGAAATAATAAAAGAACTAAAACAACAATGTTATGTTGCTCAAGTCACTACAAAAAATTTGAGCTATAGTGACGGTTTTGAAAAAATCCGTCAATATGTTAAATATATAATGACGATATTATTCGTTGCGAAATGAGTTTTCGTACTCAAATTAGCAATGAATATCATACATGTCGTTATATCATTAGCAACGGTTCGCATAGCGACGCTTATTCGTTATAATTTTTCAAAATTTTAATTAATCATCTCTAAATTTTGAACTAAAAAAATAGCGATGATTAGTTGATATTTTGAAAAATAGCAACGGATAAGCGTCGCTATATGGACCGTTGCTAATGATATAATGATAGATATGATATTCGGTTATAATTTTGAGCACGAAAACTCATATCATAACGAATAATATCATCGTTATATATTTAACAACGGCTATAGTGACGGATTCTTGGATAATGTCCTATTTTAGTCGATGTATTGAGCAGTTGCAACGCTTGCAAAGCATTCTTGTATAAATATTGCACAAGTCAAAAGGTGTTGTTTTTTGTGTAGTTTCTTGAATTCATTTTACAGCTTTGATTGAGAGATAATGCAGTGATATATACAATATACTGAAACTGAAAGCATGATGTTTATTTCACGTGTCCACGATGTGCCATTCGTGGATTTGGACATTATTTTCTGATACGGTTGATGATAATGAATACAACCTTTCAATTCTTTTCAGTGTCTTTATTATTCTCATGTGAGAGGAGTGATCCTATGAGAGCAACATGATTCTTCTCTCTCCTGGTCTTCTCTCTCCTGGGTGAAACATGTGGTCCAAAATCATCGCTCTCGTGCTCTCACAACTTTTTTGCTCTCGCAGGATCACTCCTCTCTCATGTGATTGTTTATTTTTAATATTGATTCAATTCGCATGAGATGGATTCTTGAGTTTCGGATATGAAGTGTAAGACCCCTTAATACCTTATCATCACAATAATAACATGCAGCTAATTTTTTGAAAAATATTTTGCCATGTGTTCAAGCAGGCACCCATCCCGTCCTGATGATATTTTCAAGTGAAAGAATGATATGATGCTATTATTCGCAATAATCTGTCATTTTTTGTATCATATGATCTTATGCTACCTTATGATCCTGACAAGAACTTGAGTGCTATTTTTTTTCGATCATCTTGCTGCATATTTGTAGCGTATCACCTCCCGAGAGCAGATCACTCTGCTGTAAATCGGGACCATGTTCGAACCGCTCGATCAAAATCGAGCTGTTCACATGGTAAGGGTTTAGAGTAACCCAGATTTCGTTTTAACTACTCGTTTGATCGAACGGTTCGAGCATAATCACGATTTACAACAGATCTCAACAGTACTGCAGAGGATCTTCTCACATCACTTCCTCCTTTCTACATTTTTGAGTGCAAGAATAGTACGGGATATTATTTGTATATAACCTACCACTTTAACGTTGAATAGATCATATGCTAAGTTTTCCGATTACAACAACAGTTTTGGAAACGTTTTGTCACGTGTTTTCAAGATCCAAAGCAGCATTCTGCTATTTTTTTAGACAGTTTATCGCTTTTCCTGTTGTAGAGGACCTTATGTTGCCTTTTAATCACAATGATAGCATGGTGTGCAGACAGATGCTCCAGATATGAATTCAATATCAATATCCGACAGTGTCCAGGAAAATCGACGCTCAGATATATAGAAAGCTAGAATTATAAAGAAATGAGACTGACAGTTATTAGCAATTGATCAGGCAGCAGTGCAGAAAAGGGATCCTTAGTCCAAGGTCGTATTTTTCTTCGGAATATTCCGTCTCATGTTCATATCATGGTTATCTCCTCCCTCTTCCTCTTCTTGTTACGTTCAGATGTTAGAATAATAGAAGAGGGTCCTCGAGGTGTTGTAATCCTCTTTAGTTTTTTTTTTGCGATTTTGATTCCAAAATCGAAACTTATAGATTGAATCTTAGATTAATTCTCGACATATCCTTCAAATTTTTGCTCAAATCTGAGCCTATTTGCTGTTTTATCTTAATGATCAAGCATTAGGTCAAGATCTAAGCAACTTAAGATCCATTTAAAAAAGACCCGAATCTTAAATATTAAGATTTAATAGCAAATAAGCTCGGATTTGATCGAAATGACATTAATCTAAGATTCAATCTGTAAAGCCGGATTTTCAAATCAACATCGCAAAAAAAAAGAGAGGATTATAACACACTACTGTAACGACCAGAATAATATGGTGTTATTTTTCAGATAATTTGTTATTTTTTTAATAAAGGACCTTGCGTTATCATTTGAATGCAATAATGCATGGGATTTTTTTGGGATTATCGTGTCTCATCTCCAGCATGATATTGATATTTGGGATATTTACACTCATAATCCGGAGTAATTTCGTAATTACCTTATGAACCCTCGATAATCACGAATTACAGCTAAGACTTTGACTAGTGCTTAACTCTTACACCAATAACCTAATGTTAATTTCCATCCAACTTTTCGTTAACTACGATGGTATCCGTCAAGTATTTTATATTTTGTACCCTTTAATTTCTCATTATTGACAAATGATACCAATATCCCCTTCTTCCTCCTCCCCTTCATCCTCCAGCACCCACCTCCTCTGACCAACTCCTCCTCCCGTCGACCACCTCCTCCTCCAAAAACAAACCATCGAAGTCCCTCCACTCCCACGTCTGCAAGCCCTCGTCAAAGCTCCGCCTACAAGCCCTAGGTCGGATCTCCCCCTGCGTGAGCGCCCCCCAACCCTCCCTCTCACGTGCCTCCGCTTGCAAGCCCTAAGTCTGAGCCTCCCCTGACGCCCCTCCCAGCCGGCAAGCCCCCGCTTCTACCTGCAAGTCCCATATCGAAACCCCACCCCGCAATCCCCAGCACCCCTCGGAAGCTCCGCGACCTCACCCCCCTCTGCCTACCCGTGGGCACCCAGTCCCCCCCCCCTCCCCCGTGGAAGGCCTACCCCCGTCGCTGCTCTCCATCATCGTGAAAAAACCCCACCGTGTGCCTACAAGCTCCAGGATCAAACTCACCTCCTCCTATCCTTCCTTTCTTTTTCCTTTTATATTTGTATTAATCTCAGCCGTTAGATCACGGATTGGTTAGATTAACTCAGCCATCTGGTTGAGTTAATGAACTAAACTAACAGAGGCTTATGTGTGTAAAAGGAGAGGTTATTCAGGATCTTGAATGTAATTCGAGATTATCGAAGGTTCCTAGGATAGTTACAAAATTACTCAGATCATGGTTGTAAACATACCTTATTATTTTTGTAGATATTCTATTACTTTTTCAAATTATGAGATAATCATGCTTTCTTAACTGAAAAATAATACGATATTAACTTTTTGGGAAACTCCTAGCATATATTTATAGCACATGATCGTGTCCCTCTTTTTATTCGAGTTTGAAAATAACACAATGCTATTTTTTTTCATAATTTGTCACTTTTTTGTAGCATCTCTCATCTACCTTCCGATTACAATGACTATGGTGCATACCCGTGCTTCGTGGCATAAATAATAGTCCTTAGTAACGTTTGGAAGAAAGTGGTAAAGCATAGATGATATATTTGGAGCATAATAGGAGGAAACGAAATAGTAAAAAATTAGACACAAAATTGAATAATTAGAAAATATAATCTTAAAAACTATATGTGTATGTTCTTGCAGTTAATTACCTTGCCAATTCAAGTCATAAAAATGTTTATATGTGATGCATTTAGCACAACTTCCTTAAGTCAATGTGAACAACTATGACCAATCACCAATACAAAAACATATGGCTTCGATGCACGTCCTGCAGTTGATCATCGAGATGGGAATAATAAAGAGGGCATCCATGCAAGTGTTGATGCAGTTTAATTGTTTAGCTTAAATTTGCATGCAATATATATACAAACTGCACACGATATTCTTCACTAACAAAAATAATATCTATATAGTTATATCCACGTATTCTAATATTTAAAATGAAATAATTCTATTTACCATTAGGCTCAATGTGTAACGATATTTTGACGGAATGACATCTCTACATTGAGAAGTGATTGATTGTTAATGAAATAATTCTATTTACCATTGGGCTCAATGTGTAACGATATTTTGACGGAATGGCGTCTCTACATTGAGAAGTGATTGATTGTTAATGAATCAAAAGCTTATGAAATTTTAAGATTTCTATTGCATGCACCTAATCTCAAAAACATTATTGTTAAATTTAATTTCTCAAAAATATGCGAATAGTTAATATAAGCAAGGGGGCTTAGATTTGCAAATAAGCTCATAAGGAACCCCTCTAATGCTCTGGTAGTAGAAGCAGTGGCTCCCACTTTAAAGGACCAGGGTTCGAATCCTACTAGTAAAAAAAAGGTAGGAAAAAAAGCTCATAAGTCTCCTTTAACTCTCTCGTAGTAAGTTTTCTCTTAAATGGAAATACACATAAAAATAAAAATAACCAACTATATTGCATAGCACTGTATCTTTTTTATTACTATCTAACTCTATTTTTTCATACGTGCATGTATAGAAAACTGCGCAATCCATAATGCTGATGCATGAATTGATAACATTTAAGCACGAGTTTGACTTCAATTGATAATGAATGTCGACGTCTTTATGTGCACATATTGTGAAGTGATCAGGTTAAGATGTTTTTATAAGCTGAGCTGAAAGCTTTGATGGAATTTTAATTTGAAGGAGTAAAAATGTGTCCTTAAGATAAGATCATAGGCCAAAGGAGTTCAAAAAAAAAAAAGGTTAACCCTATCATATACTCTTTTAGAACGAAACTAACCCATTTAAATTTCATCAATCAAACATAAAAATCTTTTTATATGTTTAGAATATGTAATAGATAATATGGTGCTATTTTTTTAATAAAATCTTTTTATATGTTAGTAGCATGCTTATCTCCTCTTCATGATATTTCGCGAGCAAGAATAGCTTGTTGTTTCTTATGGAGAACCTACCCCCTTTTGTAGCAAAGGATATATTGTTACAATCTAATCATAGTAATATCATGATGTTACTTTTTTTTAGAAATATGCTATCACGTATTCATAACATGTGCATCTCCCCCTCTCATGCTATATTTGAGTGAGAGAATACCACTATACTATTTTTTTGTTGATGATATGCTGTTTTTTTATATCATAGGACCCAATGTCAACTTTTATAGTCATAAGAGAAAGGCACTACTTCTTTTGAGACTATCATGTGACCTGTTCACAACATGCTTATCCCACTTTTCTGTTATTTTTTCGAGTGTAAGAAGAGAATGATACTATTTTTTTGTTGAAGACCTATTACTTCTTTCATAAAATAGGATCCAATGATACCTTCGAATTTCAACAATAGCTCAGTGCTATTTTTTCTAGTGTACAATGTTTTTTTGCTATTTCTTAATGTTACTTTTTTGAGTTTTTTTAAGTACACAATGTGTTGTTTTGAAGTTTTTCTGTAGCAAAAATAACATGGTCCATTTTTGTGGTATTTTTTGTATATCTAAATATTATTTTTTGAAGTATATTTTTTAGTGTATGTGCGATATTTTTGGTATCATTATCATGGTGATTTCTTGTAAATAACATATTATTTATTTTTTTTACAAAATCTAAACTCACGAGAAATACCAGCTATTTTATTTATTTTGCATAGATCAACATGTCATTTCACTATTGATATTGCTACCTTATTTTTTTTACAAATCCCAAACTCATGAGAAAAATATTTTATTTTATTTGATTTATTTATTTGATAAGATACTATGCTAATTTCCTACCCCTAACCACTTCCTTATGTGCCATATTATTTCCTTCCTCCTCTCTATCATGTTTGAGCCATCATGCTATTTCTTTTTTCATCGTTGTTTTTGAGGTACATATTATTTCATACGGCATTATCTTGTGTATCCTATTTATCATTTCTCATTCCAATCAATCTATTTTCCATTGAATCTACTATATGATGTCAAAATATAGAGAGAGCATTTGATGAAAAAAAGAGAAAGAAAATTGTGTGAATGTAAAGAAGATGATATTTTGTCCTTTAGAATATTAGTTATCTCATTTATTCTACAAATACAAATGACCTAAAAAATTCTCTAGTTTGTGATACAAATATAACAACATTGTACTTGAAGTTAAAATACAAAAAAATCACCTATTTCCTTCTTAAACATGTCATTTCCTCTCGTTCAATAAAAAATAAAATTAATATGTTATTTCCTCCCATTCATCCAAAAGACACATATAATATACCACTTCCTCTTGTTCAGTTAAAAAAATTACAAATAACATGCTATTTCCTCACGTTCATCCAAAAAACACATAAAATATACTATTTACTAATGTTCCTTCTACAAATATAAATAAAATCCTATTTGACACTGAAAATAAAGAACACGTTATTTCCTTCTTCGTTATGCTATTTCTTCTCATTCATTTTGCTATTTGATGGTAAAATGCCAAGAACATGCTATTTTCTAAGTAATATATCATTTTCTCTCATTCATCTTGCAATTTTTTCAACATTTCTAATTAAAAAATCAAGGTTGTGGCGCATGTGATCATATTTCCTCGAGTAGAGATCTTCAATTTTTCAAATTCAAAATTGATTCGTGATTTGCCATTTCTGTCAACAAGATGTGGCAATGTGACCAAGAATGCACTATTTACTCCATAAATCGACCATTTCCTCTCGCTCATCCTGCTGCTATTTTCTCGATGTGCTAAAATTCGAGGTTGCGACACATGCAATATTTCTTCCTTAAATATCACGTTTTCAAACTTTTTATTAAATATTTCCGTGGTACATTAATGTCTAGACTTGCACAACCTTGGTTCTATAAATCATATAAAAAAGCTATTACAGAGAGATTCATGAGAGACATGCAACAAGTTGTGCCACCAATTCCTTTTGAATAACAAACTTTTGAAATTCGAATTCATTCACACGTTATCATTTCTAACAACGATACGAGACGACGTAAAACAAAGAAAACTTAATTTCTGACGTCGTGAATTCCAGGTAATCAGCCACATCTGATTTGTATAGATTTTTAAGTACATTTTTTAATCTATATTCTATATATATATATATATCTTACAAAAACTACAAAAAAACTACAAGTAACCATCATCATAGTGTAGCCTTATTTTTCCAAGATCATTATTATTATTCCTCCCTTCACCGTCAAGACCACAACACAAATATTAAAGTCCAAACTTTTCCCCACTACCGCTTATATTCGTCCACATGAAGATGGCCTAATGCGCATATAGAAAGGCGCAGCGACCGCTATTCGTCCACATGAAGATGGCCGAATGCGCATATAGAAAGGCGCAGTGACAGCGACGGCACTTAAATTCGTCCGCATGAAATGGGCCGAATGCGCACGTAAAATGGCGCGATGACAACGATGGCACTGCTCCAAATAGCCCTCCAAGCCTACAGTTACCAGACTCGGCGGTTGTGGCTCCCGTCCCCGCCACATCCCTCTCACCGTCCCCCACCTCTCGCCAAGCCACACCGCCCCACGTGGTCACCCCTTCCCCTCCGGCACCAACCCCCGCCGCCTGCCCTATCGCCTTCCGACGCGTGTCCCCCTCCCTGCCCCCTCTCCGATCTTCCCCTCCCCTCAACCTCCCTTCTCGATTCCTGGAGCCCAATTCGGTCGCCAGCCTCGCGCAGGTCAGTCGATTCGATCCCCTCCCCCTTTCGCATTCTCATGCTCCGAATCGAGATGATGTGTTCGTGATCTGATCTTGTTGCCGGTGGTTGTATGATCACGAGTGGTTTGAGCGTCGATTGCTTGATGTGTGGTTTTCAATGCGAAGGCAACTGAAAGATTCATGACAAAGTAAGAGAGAGAGAGAGAGAGGAGAATGGATTGCCTTCCCGTCTCGGCGACGAACCCCCACGATTGCGCGGTTTTTCGTTGTTTACTTTAGTACTCAGGGCTAAGCAATTCAATCCGAAGTCTTTTTAGAGGATTCTATTCTGTATAAACTTCTGCCCACAAGGCATAGATAGGGTATCTGGATGTCGCGGTTTGGTTGTTAGCATATGCATTGGCTGGACGATGTCGCGATTATGAGGTCGAGGCACAATATGGGTCGTTAGCCATCTCCATCTCTGGCCTCTCTTTCATGTATGCTGTTTCTATTCGATTCCATTGGCCAAACCTTAGCTATATATTTTTTTCTTAGTGGAAAGCTTTATGTCATTTAGAATTTTGTGCTTTTCTTTCATGTATAAATCATTTGATATTGATGAAAGGGGTTATCTGAGCCCCACAATATACTGCTTTTTAGTAAAAACTCCTGAATTTTCTTGATTTACAGCATCCTGAAGATGACCTATTTTTTCTTTTGAAGGTTATAACTAAAGTCCAGTTTATGGAAACTTTATAAGCCTTCTAGACCATGCCAAGGCCCTTTCGTTGCAAAAATAGGAGATGAAAGTCTCTGCTCTTCTGACGTCTGCTGGAATTAATATAGCCATCTGTGCAGTACTTCTGTCATTTTACTCTGTCTTGAGAAAACAACCAGGTAATCTATATGTCTATTTTGGGAGGAGGGTTGCCCAAGAGCGTGCCAAGCATCAAAATCCATTTAGTTTCGAGAGGCTGGTGCCTTCCCCTGGCTGGATAGTGAAGGCCTGGGAATACTCAGAAAATGACATCTTATCTGTTGCTGGACTGGATGCTGTGGTTTTCATTCGGATACTTGTTTTCAGGTGCTCAAAGTTCTCTGCATATTGCAATGACATATCATTTTTTGGCATTTATCACACAGCATGGAGCTTATTACAAGCATGTAACTGCGGATGCCTAGAAAAATTGAATTGCATTGAAGGCTGATCAGATTACTATATTTTTCATGTCTGTAATTTTGCACTCATTTTCATCCTGCCTACCTTTTTTCTTTGGTTTTTAGGTAGCCGGGCACCAATATAAATGGATGTCTGTCATCATTTTCTTCTTAATTCAGACGAAATAAATTTCCATTGTTTTATGCTTATTTCCCATGACTCTTCTAGGATTTGACAAATTCTTTTTGTGCAGTATGCGCGTTTTTTCTATTGTTGCTGTCATTTGCGTGTTTGGCGTGCTTCCTTCTAATTATTTTGGGCAAGATGCTCCCCACCTACGCTTTTCTTCAGAATCATTGGATTCGTTTACTATTTCTAATGTCAAGGAAGGATCACGATGGTATGTTTGATTTGTCACAATTTGGTGAAATTAAAACTCTATTGGTTTATTCTTATACCTTTTTGCACATTTTTCTCACCCACCCAACAAAGAGAATCTTAATCTTGTGTATTTTTGTTTATTTTTTCCCTGACGCCTCTGATGTAATAATTATTTGCTTCATTTGGTTGCAGGCTTTGGGTCCACTGTCTTGCATTGTACATCATTTCCTCATCGGCTTGTGTTTTACTATATTTTGTAAGATCAAAGTCTTTGTGATGCATATATTGCTTTTCTTTTGGGTTATGCTAAACAATTAGTTAGTATTTACAGGCTTCAATTTGATTTTTAGGAATATAAGAATATTTCTCAGATGAGACTAGCGCATTATACAAGGTCGTCTCCTAATCTAAGGCAGTTTACAGTGCTTGTACGAGCAATTCCAAAATTTACTGAAGAAACATTCAGCGATTCAGTGAAAAAATTCTTTACAAATTATCATTCCGCAAGTTACCTTTCTCATCAAATGATTTATCGCTCAGGCAAAGTCCAGATGCTCATGGTATATGCAATCATCCTAACTTCAGTCGTAGCATATTTTTATATTTCTCGACCAATTTGCTAGGCAGATATATTGCTTAACTTATTTTGGAGGCTACGCTTCTAAATAGACAAGTAACAGTTTAGATTTAAAGAATATATTTTTTTATTGATATCTAGTTTTCCATTATATCACTACTTTTTATGGAGGGACTATTATTGCTGCCAGTTTCGTTCATACATAGGGATGTCAATTTGGGTATACCCATTGGGTACCCGACCCGAACCCGCCCCATTTAAGGACCCAAAACCCGCCCCCATTTACTTTTGAACGGATTTGGGTTTTGAATTGACTACCCATGTGGGTATGGGTACGTGTTTGGGATTGCGTTGTGGGTACCCGAACTCGAACCCGCCCCAAACCCGAATAAAAATATATATATAAAGGTATATGTGTATGTTGCATTTTAATCAAACTAGACCCAAATCCATTTCATATCTATTATGTTTCGATCTACATGTATAAATATCGAACTCAATTTTCTCCTCTCCATCCATTTTTCTTATTTAACTAACTTTTTGCATCTTCAATAAATAAAAACTATCAATACAAAAGAGTTAAACACTTAACATATATAAACATTTAATGTTCTCTATAAATTGCACATTTTTATGAATCGCCATATTACACAATCTCACTCTTTTTCATCTATCTCTGAAAATCTTGTATACATTTACAAACAACCTAAGATTTACCTTGTCGAAGATATGGGTACCCATTGGGTACATGGGTATCCGACGGGTATATGGGTACCCGTTAGAAATTACCCGTTTAATAAATGGGCGGGTATGGGTAGTGATATTATAAATGGGTATGGGTTTGGGAATAGTAATACCCGCCCCAAACCCGACCCGCTGACATCCCTATTCATACATCATTGTCTTGTAAATTCCAAGTGCTTCAGGTGTAATTTGTTTACCTGACGCAAAGAATGGGGCGCACCCAGATTGATGCCCGCACATATGAATTTATAGAGCTCAATAAGTTACAAAATCTAAGGCTTGAGAAGATACTTAGCATGGTGAAAAGCATTCTTAACATGAAACATCTCCTCAGGGAAGACAACTGTGGAAAAGAGGGAGAGAACGTAACGAGATGATTTATTCAAGAGGTCTAGGGGTCCTTATATAGGACTAAACCCTAGAGAGCTCAAAGAGACAAAATACATAAGTGCCCATGTGGAGTTACAATAGAATATAAAAGCATAATCTACCATAAGCTATCTCTAATACCCCCTCTCAAGTTGGAGCATATCTATCGATCATTCCAACTTGTAAGCTATCCAAGAAAGGCGCTTCTTAGGCAAGGCCTTTGTGAATATGCCTGCAAACTGAAAATATGTCGAGATATGTGATGTAATAATCTTGCCTCCTCGCACAACATCATGACAAAATGGCATTCAATCTCGATATGCTTAGTTCTCTCATGGAACACGGGATTTGTAACAATATAAGTAGCAAATTTGTTGTCACGGTATAAAGGAATGGGAGTAGTGCCAACAACACTGAGTTCTTGTAGAAAATTCAGTAGCCAAGTAATTTGACAAGTAGCTTGGGTCACCGCCCTGTATTCTTCCTCTGCATTGGATCAATAGACTACAATCTGCTTACTCCAACTATCATAGCATTACTCGTAGTAGAGCGATGATCTTCAGGCGAGCTTGCATAATAAACATCTACATACGCAATAACATCAGTGTAGCCATTTGCCCATAGAAGAGGTTTCATCCAGGCGATTCCTTCAGATAGCGAAGGATCTGAAGAACATCCTTGCAGTGATTGTAGCATGGTTTCTCCATGTATTGGTTGGCTCAGCTCACAGCATAAGATGTGCATGGCCTAGTCATAGTAAGATACAAGAGTTTGCCAACCAGGCTTCTGTGTCGTGTAGTATCTTCGAAGATAGGATCAATGGAAGTGGAGAGTTTTCTCGAGTCTGCAAGAATGCCAGAGAGTTTGCAACCGAGTAACCCTGCCTCAGTCAATATATCTAAGCAGTACTTTCTCTTTGATAGATGAAGTCCCTTCAAAGTGCGTAATACTTCTATGCCCATAAAGTAGCAAAGTTGTCCTAGATCCTTGGCGACTAAGACCTTATGAAGAAAAGCCTTGGTCTCTAGCACGCATTTATCATCGTCACCTGTAACAACCATATCATCCACATGCACAACAAGTATAATTGTACCAATTGGTCATTTTCTGATGAAGACAGAGTAGTCAGATGTAGTTCTCTAGAAACCTGAAGTGCCGATCTCTGTTGTTAGTCGGTCAACCCATGCCCTCGGGCTCTGCTTTAGATCATAGATTGCTTTGCGAAGTCGGCACACATACGCCCTCTCGACTTCGTAGTACATTGCCTCTTAGTTCAGCGAAGAGCGATTGGAAGCTCCTGAGGATCATCCGAGGTAAATTGGTGGGAGCATTTGAAGATGGCGTATTTTCTTGCAGCAAAGGAACATGTAGTGGAACATGTGCTGATGTAGAAATATGTTTTTTTTTACACACAATAGGTGGAGGAGGAAGATCTAATGGATTATCTGAAACAACCTGAGTAAAGAAGTTAGTTTGTTCAAAAAAAGACGGCATATGCATATATGTAATAGCAATGCCCAGATGGATCATAGCATATGTAGCCTTTCTGTGTTTGAGAATAACCAAGAAAATGTTATAAAGCATGCAAGAAGTCTAAAGACCTGTTGGTCTTTGTAACAATTTTTTATATATAATGTGAATATGTAAGCAGCTCCTCGACATTACACCTTTTTTCCTAAAAAATGTTAAGAATATATGTAGTTTCTTTGATATTTGTATTTCTAAGATTCTTCCTTTGCGTACAAAAGTGTGTTTTTTTTTTGTAAAGTTGAGTTCTTCCTTTTTGATGAACTTGAAAATAAGTGACTAAGATAACTGGCATATACTCGAATCCGCAATAAAAGAAAAAAAAATGCATCAACTGCATACCATACCAATTTGTAATAAATACCACACACACCCATAGGAGGGGGGGCATTGATAATATCCACCATAATGAGACCCCCTTCCCCCCAAGAATGCTTAGGGACCTTCATATGAAGATGATAAACCCTATCAACATGAAGAACATGTCTTAGCTTCCCATGGCAAAACAATTTTGTCAAGAGGTATAGTTATTAGTGGAGGAGAGTAGGTCACGCTACTTGAACTCCAAGGCATTATCTAAGTATTTTTTTAACATTAGTAGGATAACTTTTTGGACTTTAGAAAATGATTGACAATGCTCAAGATTACATACAGATCCTTTATGAAGAAAATCCTGGATAAAGACTGCAATCATCAACTAACACAGTAAAATATCGATTAAATTACAATTTTAAGCAGACAAAGTCCCTAGAAATCACATTGAACTAAATAAAAATAGAGGGATCAGAATGATCAAGATAAGAAGCATGATACTTTCCTAACTGTTCTCAATGATCTCAAAATTGGTTGGAACAATGGAGATTGGGCCATTGATGAATGGCCTAACTGATGATACCACAAACAAGATCGATGAAAATATAGGCAACATCAACAAATAAGCGAGTGTCCAGATAAAAAAGCACATTCTTATTGCCCCTGGTAGTCAGCCACATCGTTTGGATGGCATGAAAATAACAATAAACCTGATCAAAAGCAACCCTGCACTTAAGTTGCTTCTATAACTTACTAACATGCAATAAGTTCATGGGAAATTCAGGAACACACTAATTATTATTGTGTTTAGCATAGGGAGGCAAACATATGAAACGTTGCTCGAAAGGTAGTATGCATAAGAGATGTACGGTCCCCAGGAAGGTGATTTTAATGCACTAAAATCATTAACCCACCTCTCAGAGGTGGTCCCAGACTCTAGGTTAGCAAACTGGCTGATGTATTAGCAAGATCGAGAGAGTATTTGATAACAGTAGGTGAACTATTTTGATGGTGCATGCTCATCAGAGGAATATAGTCCTCTCAGGCGAAGTTGGGATCAGATATACTTTTAACACCGAAGTGCTTACGAATGTATGAAGAAGCTTGGTTCCTTAACTTCTACTAGCCTTGAAAAAGTGATTCATGCACTTGGAATGCATACAAGGTTGAGCCGGATGACTAGTACATCTTCGACCATGTAAGTGTCTACATCAACCAAAAGAGGCACTACCTCAATTAAAGGTAGCATGAGATGTAGTATCCGTAAATATAATAGGGTGTGAGCAGTGTGTATGGGTCGTATCGATCTTCAAGATCCGATTGTAGATTGTCCTTATATTAGGAATAAATCAGATGCTAAAATCGATCTTGCGCAGCATGATATCGAAAACTAAGACTGTCCAAGAACTTGTATGTTTTCCACTTGGCATTCCAAATAGTTTCCTTATATTGAGAACGAGATTCGATGATCACTAATTCTTTGAACAGGAACTCCATGGCAGTATAATAGCCAATTGAGGACATCTACTTATGGTTAGTGAACCAAATCTTGCGATAAATATATGCTAATTTCACCTCACTAGACTTATGCGAGTATTTTTTCTCGAGTGACCCATATTTCCTTGGCATTTTTCTCGTATAAGAGGTTGGTTGTAATCTTTTATCATTGTTTTCCATATACCTATTCATGATAAGATACTCTTATACCTTTAGTCCCTCAACAGTTGATTTCAGGTGCTATGATCGACAAGATGTAGTGTTTCTTGTGGCCTTCCAATGAAGATCACGAGAGCAAGGGACTAAATAGTTAGTCTAGGGTGCCATTCGACTTGGTGGTGGTATGCATCATGTAATCAGAGGTGGAGACACATGGTTTGGTCTAGATAATTGTTGGCATAATGATTAAGAAGGTGTGAACAAATCGCACCAATCAATAGCATAGTTGTAATTAACACAAAGTGATTGAATGCTATACAGAGTTGGAAAAGATTACCACTGCAGTAAGCTTCTAACATGAGCCTCAAGAGGCTCATAAGAACATAATTATGGTCTTTAATGTCACCATGTGTCTTGTCGGGGGTGACTTCAATGTCACCCTATTTGCCTCGAATCATCCTAGTGATAAGAAGCAGGCACGATCTTGGTTTGGCTGAGCTCATGGATCTAATTGGGGAGTTGGTGTTGTAGGTGGTTGATGCCAAGAACGACGGATTCACTTCGCGAAATAGCTTTTCTAGGTTCGTTTGGATCATTTTTTGGCATCCTGGAGTTGCTTTTTGGCACTTGGCTGGATTTGTGTCATCCACAAAAAGATCAGATTTAGTATGATGCGATCAGAAGGAAAGTTGGTGTAGCTCCATTGTAGGATAATATGAGAGAACCACTTAAGATGGTTTGGCCATTTGCAAACGAGGTCGCCTGATGCACCAGTTAGAAGAATGCAAGAATGGGATGCTGAGCCAACTAAGAGAGGACGAAGAAGGCCCACGTATTGTTGGAATGAGACTATTCGAAGGGATCTTAGTTTTTTGATCTACGCCTGAGAATGATCCAAGATAGATCTGAATGGAGGCAAAGAGTCTGTGTAGCCGGGCCTACTTAATGCGAGACAAGACTTTGTTGTGGTGGTGGTTGTTGGAGTTGTTTCCTTTGTTGTCATTTCAGGTGCTATTGCAATCTTCTTTAGATCATATGCGACTCTAGGGAAGGATTGCACCCTTGCTCTATGTTCAGATTTGAAATATTATGGTTATTAGAGAATGGATTTTGGGAGATGGTAGTTGGCTTCTGGATCTCGCTTCAAGTCGAAGGTTTTGCGATGCAGAGAATAATGCAGAAAATTAACGCGTTGAAACGATTGTTGAAGAAGTCAAGACAAAGTATCCAGTGCAGGTATAGGCAGTATCATTAATTTTTTATTTTTTGCATCGAGGAAGTACACATGGCAATTTTCGATCTCAAGCAGACAGTTGCCTTGGGCCAGATGACATGCCGATTGTTTTCTATAGAGAATTCTGGGATGTGGTTGAGGGAGATGTTATAGCTTTTTTTGAAGTTCAGAAGCGAGAATCATGGCATGGAGAAACCGAACATGTCCCAATCTTTCTTCTTCCGAAAAAGAAGGTAGCAGAGCAGGTTGAATACTTTAAACCATGGCATTGTCGAGTGGCTTTTACCTTTTTGTGGCTGAAGTCTTAGCTAATCGCTCAGAGGAGTTCTCGACTCGATCATGTTGCCCACTCAGCTGACCTTCATTCCCGGTTGGCAGCTGTAAGATGGTGTGGTTCTGGCTTCTGAGATTGTCTAGCACTGGAAGAGGAGGAAGGTGATTGGCTTTGTTTAGAAGGTTGACTTCTCAAAGGCTTACGATTTCTTGGATCGGAAGTTCATTTGGGTTTCCCTACTATGGAAGGGTTTTGCTGGTATCTGAATAGATTGGATGAAATGACTCATCATTATGTCTTCATGCTCGGCGTTGATCAATGGAAGGCAGGCGGGGGGATTCTTTCATCCGCAAAGGGCATAAAGCATGGTTGTCATTTGGCCGCCTTGTTTTTTGTCCTTGCTACAGATGCACTAGCAATCATGATGGAGCTTTCCGATGAATAAGGTTTCTTCCGTGGCCACTCCAGAGATGATTTCTTGATCTCGATCTTGCAATATGCAGATCACACAATTTTCTTTATGGAAGGAGTGGTTAAGGAAAAGATGGAGAAGAAATTGGCATGATGGATGGCCTCTTGCCTCGCGAGGGATGGAAGGCTGGTGATGGTGAAGGATATGTTATCGACGAGATTTTCTGTCTTTCGTCGTGGGTGCTACCGATTGGCATCTGCAAGAGGCGAGAGACATTGATGCGACAAGGCAATGATGTGGCAATTCTTGTGGTTGTTGTCTTGTGATGGAAAAAAATCAACCTGGTAGAACGTGACGTAAGCAATATAGCCTACAAGAGAGGGGGGCTTGGGTTGTTGTGGCTCGGTGCCTGAATAAGGCGCTTCTCTTAAAGTGGGTGCTTAGAATTTGGGGAGAAGATTTTGAATTGATGTCTAGGATGATCCGATCTAAAAATTTCATCTCATTTGGACTCGATATGAGGGCGGATGTTGTGGATTCAATGCCTAAATTTTGGCTTGGTATATACTTTGTATTGCCTAAATCCATGTTTAAAAGATCCAAACGATTTCGAGACCAATTCCTAAATAGTCAGCCTGGGAAGACTGACTATTTTGACATCAGCACTTGTCTGCATCATGGTTCAACTTTGAGTCCATTCCTTTTTACTTTGATTATGGACGAGTTGACAAGTCACATTCAGGATGAGATACCTTGGTGCATGTTATTCGCTGATGATAATGTGTTGATTGATGAGACTAGAGATGGAGTAAATGAGAAGCTTGAGGTCTGGAGACATGCTTTGGAGATTAAAGGATTTCGTATAAGTAGGGATAATCCTGAATATATGGAGTGTATTTTTTATGGAATCAATGGTGAATGCATCGATGTTAAGATTGGTGATGATAACATTCACAAGAGAGATTCTTTTAGATACTTGGGATCTGTTTTGCATCATGATGGAGAAATTGATGGAGTTGTTACAAATAGAATAAATGCAAGCTGGTTAAAGTGGAGAGGAGCATCTACTATTATCTGTGATAAGAAAATTCCTTTGAAAATCAAAGGAAAGTTTTAGAAAGCAGCTGTCAAACGTGCTATGCTTTATGGATTTGAATGTTAGCCTGTGAACCATAGACATGTTCAGAGAATGGCAGTAGCAAAAATGAAAATTGTAGAGATATATTTCTTATTTATGTATTATTTATATATTTTTCATTCTCTTATGTTTCTTTATGTAATTTGCCCATAGGCCTCTCCTTATATAAGAGAGCCTAGGGATCAAGGAATAAATAACTCTTTTTATTTTTCCAACATGATATCAGAGCGGCGGTCTTAGATCGAAGCTCCTGTACCGAAACCCTAACCCTAAACTCCACCTCAAGCCTTTCTCTCTCACGTTGCATCGCCTAGGGCTACCACAGCCTGGCCCCGCAGGCCCTGCACCTCCGTTGCCTGGCCCCTGTAGGCCATTTGCCCGTCGCCTAGCCCCCGCGGGCCTTGCACATCCGTCGCCGACCCTGCAGCACGGCCTTGCCATTGTCGCCCGCCTAGGGCACATATGCGTATCGCCGCTCGACCCTGCAGCCAGGGCTCTGCCGCATAGGGCCCCATACCTCCTCTCGCTTCGGTCGACTAGGCTCTGCCACCTAGCCTCTCCAAGAGGTACCGCCACACCTTCCTTTTCAAAAGGGGAAACTGTCGTCGAGTCTTCTCTTGATGAGATTGGTTGCATAAGTCTACATATACATTCCAAATCTCTCCATGTCAGTGTAGATAAACACTTGTCTAGTTTTCAACCCGAGTTTTCTCCAGCCGCCATGTCAGAAAGCAAGGTAGATATCCCCTCCACAAGCGCCTTCAGAGGTCATGCACCTATAGTAAAGATGGATGGGTCAAACTATGAACTGGGGGCTATGCAGTTCATGAGCATGATGAAGTCTACGAGTAAGAAACTCATTCTTACGAGGAAGAGCCGGCTGAGAAGACTGGGGCTAACGTCTCATGAGAGGTGGATGATGCGTATGCTAAGGTTTGGCTTTCAGGTACATTGGCAATAGATATTGCCAATGATATATTCCATCAGCCCACTTCCAAGGCGATGTGGGATATTTTTGTTGCTACTTATTCACAGACAAAGGATGAGAGAAAGATTTTACAACTTCAGCATGATATCTTTATTATCAAGCAGAATGGTCGGCCTCTTCACTCGCTATATACATCCATGCGTGGGATGTTCGAGAAGCTCTATAGCTTCATGCCTCTCATATCTACTCCTGAGCAGCAGAAGACTTATAGGAATGCCAGCATGGCTGGTGTATTCCTGACATCCCTAGATCCTCAATATAAGGCGGTTCGTTCCCAGTTTTTGGCAGACTCTACTGTTCCTCCCATGGAGGAAGCCTTCCGCAGGCTCAGTCGGATGATTGTCCCATTTACTACTGCCAGTCAGACTTCTTCAGCGATGGTGGCCTCCCGAGGTCGAGGAGGCTTCTCTCAGTTTCGTGGACACGGACCTCTTGGCAGAGGAGGTTGTGTTTGTCAACCCTGTACTTTTTGCCATCTCCTGGACATACAGAGGAGACATGCTACTCCAATCATGGATTTCCTGCCTCTGCTCGAGTGGCTAAGCAGATTGAGCCCACGGCTGCTTCCTCTTTGGATCAACGATTTGATGACCTTGTAGCACGATTGAGGGGCATTATACCGCTTGCCAGTCCCTATGTCTTCATCGGCATTCGGGAGTCATTCTGATGTAGCTGCTTCAGCCTCCTCCGGTACCTCAAGTAGTACTTATGCACTTACTAGCAGTAGTGGATCTGATGTTATAGAATGGACTATGGACTCCGACGCCTCACATCACTTGTGTGGAGACAGGGGTCAACTTATAACATACAAACAGGAACGAATTGTGGTTATTGCAATGCAACTCATTCCCCAATTACTGGACAAGGAGAGATTAGTTTGACACCATCTATGCATCTACATAATGTGTTGCATGCACCTGACTTCTCTATGAACTTGTTATCTATTAGTCAGATTACGAAGGATCTACATTGTCGAGCTATTTTGACCCATCTTCTCTTGTCTTTCAAGACATCCTTACGAGCAAGGTGATTGGGTGTGGCCGTGAACAAGGCGATCACTATCGCTTAGTTTGAACTTCTTATGTTGGAATTTCCTCTTTTTCTGTTGGACCTGTCTCACCCTTCACATGACACATGTGCTTTGGTCATCTACTGCTCCAGAAAAATTGTCATGTTTTGCCTTAGATCTCCCTCACTCATTCTTTCAATGTGAGGAATGTCAGTTGGGAAAGCATCATCGGTTTTCCTTCCCTGGTCATCGGAGTCAGAGCAGTAGCTTCATTTTTGAGTTGTTTCATATAGATATTTGGGTCCCAGTCGTGTTCCTGATCACTAGGGACACATGTTTTATCTTGTTGCAGTTAATGATTTCTCCTGTCTATCCTGGGTTTTTTTATTAAAGAATAAATCTGAAACAAGAGATGTTGTCAAAACTTTTCTAACCAAAGTGAAAAATATGTTATCTACTTCTATGAAATTTGTGAGAACTGATAATGCTTTGGAATTCTGTACTCATACTCTTTCCAATTATTTTTCATCCCAAGGTATTACTCATCAAACATCATGTGTCTATACTTCCCAACAAAATGGTGTCGTAGAGAGGAAGCATCGTCATTTGCTTGATGTTACGAGGACTCTTCTCATTCAGAGTCATACTCTGCATTCTTTTTGGGGCGATGCTGTTTTACGGCATGTTATCTTATTAATCGCATGCCCTCGTCGATCTTGGGTGAGAAAATTCCCTTCTCTCTCGCTTTTCATGAAAATGAATTATTCTCACTTACTCTTCGTATGTTCGGTTCGGTTGCCTTTGCCCACTAGTTGTCTCTAGGGATTGACAAGCTCTCTCCTAGAGTTGTCAAGTATGTCTTTGTCGGGTACTCCGGAACACAAAAAGGGTAATGTTATGATCCAATGCGCATGAAGTATTATGTTAGTGCTGATGTCACCTTTTTCGAGTCCATCATGTATTTTTCTCCTACTTGTGATCGGTTGACTTCCTCAGACTTTAATGATGAAATATACATGCCACCGCCACCATCATCACCTCCTTCACCTCCACCATCACCACCACTACTGTCACGACCACCACCGCCACCTCCACCATATCCTACAGTCCCAGTGCCACCATTGCCGCATCACTATACCCGGCGGCTTGCTTTTGCTCATGGTCACCGCTCATCATCTAGCACACATGAGGTATGTTCTGAATACACATTTTATAACGATGGGTCTTATGATCTACCTGAGCAAGGTTCTCTACAGGGTACAGACGTGGAGGTTGCTGATCTGGACTTACCTATTGCGCTTCAGAAGCAGAAGCATAGTTGTGCGTCATATCCTTTCGCATCCCATCCATGGTCTCCTTTAATCGCTTGATTGGGGAATTCAGGAAATTCGTAGTTGCATTGTCTGCTGTGGTCATTCCATGGAGTTATCGGGAGGCTTTGAAGGATGGTCGGTGGCAATTAGCTATGGAAGAAGAGATGACTGCCCTTCGGTCAAGAGGTACTTGGAGCCTTGTCCCAGCTCCCACTGGGACGTCTATAGTAAGTTGCAAATGGGTATTACATTGAAGCAAAATGCAGATGGTGGCATTGATAGGTACAAGGCTCGTTGTCCATGGATTTACTCAGACATACGTGGTGGATTATCTTGACACGTTCTCCTATGTTGCTCGTCATTCTACATTACGGATTCTGTCATCTGTTGCCGTGGTTCGAGATTGGCCCCTGTTTCAGTTGGATGTCAAGAACGCCTTTTTGTTTGATGATATTTAGGAGGAAGTCTACATGCAACAACCATCGGGGTTTACTGTTGAGGGAGAGTGTTCACAGGTGTGTTAACTTTGTAAGGCAATCTATGGCCTTAAGCAGAGCCCAAGAGCTTGGTTCTAAAAGCTCTCAGATTTGTTTGAGAAACAAGGGAAATGGTCGAATGCAGATCACTCTCTTTTTGTACAGAGGGTCTCGAGAGGTATGACTGCTATTATGGTGTATGTTGATGATATACTCATTACAGGAGATGATATGCAGGGAATGAAGAGGACGAAAGAATTTCTGGATCGTGAATTTGTTACCAAGGATCTAGGAGCTCTTAGATACTTTCTGGGATTGGAGTTTGCCAGAAATCAACAAGGACTTGTGATGACTCTGAGAAAATATGTCATTGACTTGTTAAGTGACACGAAGATGCTTGGATGTTGACGACTACACCCATGGATCCAAGCATGAAACTCTATGATGATGATATTGATGAGGTTGATAGGAGAAGATACGGAGAATTGGTGGGAAAGCTTCATTATATTACCATTAACAGACCTGATATCTCATTTGTAGTCAGTCGAGTGAGCCAATTCATGGAACAACCTTGTCAGATACATATGGATGCTATACAGATGATACTAAGGTATCTTAAATCGTCTCTAGGTGCAGGGATGTTATTTAAAAGGAGTGACATTATTACTATCTCAGCCTGCGCAGATGCAGACTATACAGGGTGCCCCAAGGATAAGAAGTCCACATCAGGATTTTCTATATTTGTTGGAAATTCATTCATCTTGTGGAAAAGTAAGAAGGAAGCCGTTGTTGCTTGATTTAGTGTTGAATCTGAATATAGAGCTATGGTATAAGCATATACAGAAATGTTGTAGGTTCACGTAGTCCTAACAAATCTACATATAGATGTTCCTCTTCCCATGTCACTGGAATGTGACAATCAGGCTGCCTTATTCATTTCTAATAATCCTGCTTTCCATGAGAGGACAAAGTACATTGAGGTTGATTGCCATTATATACGTGACATGATCCAGAAGAGCTTCATTTCTACATCACATGTTAGCTCAGGGGACCAGACGACATACATCTTCCCTAAGGCCTTACTTAGATGGCCCTTTTAGAAATGTTCATCCAAGTGGAGCATGATAGATATTTATGCTCCATCTTGAGGGGAAGTGTAGAGATGTATTTCTTATTTATGTATCGTTTATATATTTTCCTTCTCTCTGTCACTTTATGTAATTTGCTCATTGGCCTCTTCCTATATAAGAGAGCCTAGGGCTCAAGAAATAAACAACTCTTTCTATTTTCCCAACAGAAGTGATAAGGTGGATGTATGGACACACACACACACGTAAAGATCGGATTCGAAATGATGCCGTCAGAATGAAAGTGGGTGTAGCGTCGATCGAGGATAAGATGTGAGAAAATCGCTTAAGATGATTTGGCCATTTGCAAAGGAAGTCAGCTGATGCATCGGTGAGGAGATGTGAGTTTTGGAATGTTGAACCGACTAAAAAAGGGTGTGGAAGGCCCAAGAAGTGTTGGGATGAGACTATACGAAGGGATCTTAGTT
Organism: Ottelia alismoides; assembly: GCA_037367405.1. NCBI lineage: Eukaryota > Viridiplantae > Streptophyta > Magnoliopsida > Alismatales > Hydrocharitaceae > Ottelia > Ottelia alismoides. Next base: position 118,398 of record JAZKJV010000293.1, read on the forward strand.
TTTTGGATCTAAGCCTGAGAATGACCCAATATAGATTTGAATGGAGACAAAAAATTCATGTAGCCGACCCTGAAAGTGGGAAAAGGCTTTGTTGTTGTTGCATATACTTTGTATTGCCTAATGTGGTTACCTTGTTGTGGTCGGTTATGGGTGATGGGAGCGGCTTTTTATTGTGGCAAGATAACTGGTTGAGGATGGGGATCTTTGTGATATCTATCCTATACTTTATGCTTTGGTGTTGGAAAAGGAGGTGACTGTTACAGACATGTGGTCAAATGGGTCATGATTTTTGTGAGAGAACTATTTGATGAGAGAGTTGGGGAGTTCTTGAGTTTGTTGAGCAAGTTGGCCAAAATGGAGGAGCCTTCGGAAGGTCGAGATTATTAGACCTGGAGATACGAGTGTTCATTGTGAAGAAATCACACGAGGTTTAGTTTTCCCCCATCGATTCCATAGACTGATGTGGTGTCTCGTGATTATGCAAGAATCTTGGAGTGAAATATCGGTGTTAAATTAAGATTCTATGGTTACTCAAAAGAGTCATTATAACGATTGTTAGGAGGACTATAAGATCTTCCCTGGATGCAATGAGACGTGTAAGCGGTGTGGGGAGTCTACATAGGACATTGATCATCTCTTCTTCAAAGGTGGTTGGCATTTCGGCGGTCCAGTAGGATAGTGTGGACTCCTTTTGGAGCTTGATAGGCAATGATTGGAGGGAAATAGTTGAAGACATGACTAGAGTGATTGCATACATATAAGCAATCTGATTGACGAGGAGTGGTTTGATCTTTAAGGATGTGAAATTTTATCATGAGAATGTTATTGAGAAATTGAACGGTCTTTATGAAACATGGCTGTTGTAGTTTTTGTGTATAATTGGACCTCTTTTAGAGGTGCGCCCTATTTTCCTAAAAAAAGTGTTCTATAAATACCACCGAATTTACTAAAAAGGCAAGGAGAGCAATGCAGGGTCCATAAATGGTATGTGAAGCCTACGGTGCCACTAGTGGGAGACATGACTTGATGGTCGAGGAGGTCGTTGGCAACATGGCCAAACGATCGGTAGCAGACACTAGGTAGTGTTTCGTATCGCTATCGTCGTTTAATTGTGGCTCCAAGGAGGAGATGTGAAAATGGTTTAGGTGGAGAATAAGGGGAGGCCAAGTGAGTATAGAATGCAGACCTAAAATTGTCCCTCTGAGTCTATGATGGAGAAAATCATGTCTAAGTGCTCAACGATATCCTAACCTCAATTTTACAGAGGAAGGATGTTGGGTAATTGTAATGAGCATTTAACAATAAAATATAGGATCCTCGATGTTGCACCCATGTTCCTTTAAAAATAATAAAAGATAGGTATTTTTACACCACTATCTGGGTAAACATTTACAATTACGCAGCGTCCCCTGCAAACTTCGTATTTAGCCCACGACGCCTGTAATCTTACTAACTCTTATCTCATGATCTTGTTCGTTAACTCCCATCTATTTAATTATTAAATTGAGCGCAATCTGTCAAAAAATGTGATGTTTTTCTTATATTGATTAAATATACCAACTAATACCATGCCCTTTCTTCCCTACGTCCTCCCATCGCTCTTCTTGGTGACACCTCTTCCTCCCCCATACCTCCTCCCCCTTTCCTTTCCTCCCCTCCTCACATTATCGCCTCCTCCTCCTCCCACGTGCCTCCTCCCCCTTTCCTTACATCACCCCTCGCATTGCCATCACCTCCTCCCCTGTACCTCCTCCTATGTTTCTTCGCTCCCCTCCTCGCACTGGCATCACCTCCTCCTCCTCGTGTTGTTGCCTCCCCCACCTCCAACTCTACGAAATCATAACTGCCATTGTTGCCAAACATCCACCATTACATCCATATCTCTATGTCACTCGCATTGCTCGAAGCCACCATCTCCTTCGTGACAATGACCCTACTAACCTTGCCCCCTTCTCCGTTTGGTGGTTGAAACCGCCTCCATCTCACTACCTCCTCTAGTTCTTAACACCATCGTCGAAACTTGAAGATCGTAAGCTTATGTTGTTGTCTCCTTCACTCCCCATCCACCATGAAGATCATATCCCTCAATAGTTCCGTTGATGGCTCCTTAAACCATCCATGCACAGTTATATACAATCTTAAATGAGGCAAAACTCCTCTATTTCATTGTTTTCTCTTAGTTTTCCCTAATTGAGTTTGGTTTGGTTTCATCATGTATTGCCACAATTCGGGAAGTTGGACTCGAGTATGTACTCAACTTGGAGGGATCAACGGTAAAGATGCCACATTAGTTAGGCCTAACTAGGAAGGTTTTGTGTCGGGAGGATCATCATTGTGGAAGTAGTAGCATTCGAACATGTGGAGTTGGCAGTCAACATTGCCAATGGTTGGAGCTCACGAAGCCTCCTGCAAGGTGTGATCACGATGAAGGAGCTTTACGACATAGATCAGGAGAACAATCATTTCTATGGTGATAAGGAAGACATCAGAGGGGAAGGGAGGTTGAAGGTGGCGACATGGGTAGAGGTCTAGATTCAAGGACAATGGTTGAAAGAATGGGGGAGAGGGTGAGGGGAAAATAAAAATATTGTCCATTTGATCTCTGCCTTGTTTGATTAACTCAAAAAGAGTTAAATTGACGTTAAGAGTCGTGATGTAATATTGAATAAGCCTACAAGATATGGGGTAAATACTAAGAAGGTTGGGATTGTCGTGTAATTGCAAAATTTCATAGGGTCTACAGTGTAAAAATCCCTAACAGATAATATTGAAAAAAGTACTGGAACAAAATTAAAAACATGGATATCTGGAGATAAATTGTATTTGGAAAAAAATATGGAAAACAAAAAAAAATATAATAAAAACCCGCAATGAAAGATGCGCTTGCGGGTTGGGGCTTCTCGTTCAGCAATTTTTTCATGGAGCATCTAACATGCCTCATCTCCTCACATGGGTGGTCGCTCCTCGATCCCTAGGTCTTACTCAGGACCCGCTCGGGCGAGAGGGGGCCATGCTCCTCCTTTGAGCTTCCGTGTGTCGTCGCCTAGGACTTGTGCTACTTTTATGATGCCCTGTGGGGTGAAACTAGGTCGCTGCATGTGCCTAAGGCTTCACTTGGAGTTGGATTTCGGCCTGACGATGTTGGAGCTACCTCTGCTATGATTATATGTGTGGGTATCGAGTCCGTGGTAGTATGTGGGGGCCTTTGCGAGACCTTAGGGTATCGGTCGTGGATCGTGAAGTTGTTGGTGGGGATTGGTAGGTGGTGACTCCTCGAAACAATTGTCGGACCATTGTTTCTCTAAATTTGATCGTTTGTTGCTTCTAGTGCGGGTTTTGGGGCTAGCAATAGCTTGAGTGCGAGATGTGTAGGTGTGGCGGCCTCGTGAGACCCATCTCTTGAGGGCGGAGGAGATTTCGGTGCGACATTCAAGTGCTCTCGACGATATATTGGATACTTCTCGAAGGTCACAACTCTTAAAGGAGATTTGTCCGCATATGCATATAGTCCTGGTTGATGCGTTGATGGGTCACAATCCTCACATTCTTATTGCATCCTCATCATCTTGTGATGAAGAAACAGAAGGGGTTGGTCGATGCTTCCGGCATTTCCGTCCCTTGGATTTCGTTGGGGATATCATCTCCTTGGATTGTTTCTCGATGGTTGTCCATGGTTTGACTATGGAGCAGGAGGCTCTTCTTCTGAATGCAATTGCAGGAGCTTTGACATGGAGTGGAGATGCCCGCATTTTCGCGACAATGGTGTGGTTTACGAGCCCCAACGCTTGTTCTGAACATTTGGCATGCCTTTCACCCCCTAGCGACTAGTTCTTTTCTGTCTATTTTATCGTATTGGGGAAGGTGTTTGAGATTATATTTGATGACCATCACCTGTGGGAGGATGTTGATGTGGTGGCTATGGAGAGGGCTTCTATCTCGAATAAGTTTTTGAGGCTACATAGGTTGTGGTCGGGACAAGTTTTTGACTGTTGTTGACTAAATGCTTCCCCCTGCCAGGTAGCCCTGGGTCATCGGTGGTATCTTGTGATGTTTCATGTTGTGAACTGGAGGTTGAGGTTGTGGTAGTGGCTTAGGTGACTTCGACGATGTTCTCGTAGGATTCTCGTTGGGTGGTGGCCCAAGATCCTTTGGAGTCTTCTAATGTGCCTGATCTGGTGGTTGAGGAGTCATCGGTGAAGCTTGAGCATCATGATGAGGAATTTGTTGAGTTGTCTGGTGTTGATGTGCTTGTGTAGGAGTTGCTTGTTGATGAGGTGTAGATCCCTACAACTAATGTTGTCGAGGAGGTGACAACTTCTAGGGAAGATGCTTGAGTGGCTCGCGTCAAGTGATCGTAGGGTTGCTACTCCTTCCTACTTCTTTGTGCCTCTTTCCTTGGCTATTTGCAAGGTGGATTGCATCAAGATGTTCATGAACCACCATCGACTTTTCTCGCTACGATAGGGGATGGTTGGCCATGCAAGTGTTTTACTTGTTGAGAGCTCTGATGTCTGCATTGGGACTGGCAACAATTTTATAGAGCACATCCGGTCTGAGGATACATAGAAGCTGAAGGTAGTTGTGAAGTATGTTGGGACCCCATTGGAATCTTGAGAAATACGGTGGGTTGCTTCTTGAGACATGGAGGATTGATGTTGTTTGCTTGCATTAAACTAAGCTTGAGGCTTGGGATCGATTTTTATGGCAAGATTTGGGGAGCCCCAACTTACTAAGTTCAGGGCCCTACCTTCTGTGGGTGTTTCAGGCGATTTGGTTGTTTGTTGGAGGGGAGATTCCTTGGAGTTTGTTGACACCGTTGGGGGTACCAAAGTGTTATTGGTCCTGCTAAAAAGGAAGCTGTGATGGCTCATTTATACATGCCTCCTATGTGTACCCCTCCTCTCCTTCGTGCCCATGCATTGTCGAAGATGTGTGATGAGCTTAGGCTAGTGCGGACCTACTTTCCAGATATTAGTTGGCTTGTTGATGGTGACTTCAACGTCACCTTGTTGTCTGTGGACCAACCTCGAGACATGGGTGGATTAGACCTTGGCTCGCCTTTGTTTGCGGAATTTGTGGGTGAATTAAAGTTGAGGGTTTTAGATGCCTCGAATATTAAGTTTACTTGGAGGAACAACTCTTCCCATTCTCGTGTAGAGCATCTCCTTGGATGGGTGATTCTAATGGAGGATTTCTCCTTAGGGCTCGTGCAGGCATTGTCCCGATCATACTCGGACCATATGTCCATTTGCTGGAACTCTGGAGATGGTCTTCACCTAAGAAAGATGTTCTATTTTGAGAATTCCTGGCTTTTGGAGGAGGGCTTTTGCGAGAAGGTTTTGAGATGTTAGCATGAGCATATTGTGGTTGGTTCAGCTTCGATATGGATGGCGATGAAGCTCAGGGCGCTACATACTTTTCTTATGAATTTCAAGAAGATCTTATATCTAAAGGGCGTCGTAGGGCAGAGGCCTAGGCGGAGATTGTACGGCTAAATCACCTAGAGGATTCCAAGGAGTTGTCAGATGAGGAGAAGACTTTGTGTTGCATTCAGAATCGTGTTTTCTTAAAGGAGGACAAGAAAAAAGAGACTTAATGGAGGTAGAGATTCTGGCAAAACTGAAGGACTTGCTATTTCCATGCGGCTGCGAGTGGGCACATGCTACATAATTTGATTCATACCATTAAGATTTATGGTGATGAGATGGATGAAAGAGAAATGATTTATATAATGTATTAAAAATAGAAGAAGAGTGGACCCCACAAGTGAGAGAAGGGGTGAGTTTTGAGGGGTAAACTCCCCAAAGGGAGGGTTAACCCCCAATCCAAACATGACCTTTAGAGTTGTCGAGTCCTTTCCACATTGTGGAGGTTTGTCAGGACCAGTTTTTTTTCGATGTTTTTTTTATGGAGTTCTGGGACTTGATGGGCCAAGAGACTCTTGAGGTGGTTGAGGAGCTGCAATAGAGAATGGTGGTTCGAGCATCTCAACCGCTCGTTTTTGTCCCTTTACCTAAGAAGGATGTTGCTTGATGTGTGGGGGATTTACGATTCACTCTTTTGAATTTTATTTATTTGATCATGGCAAAAGTGTTGGCTAACCGATTTGAGGGATGTTCTGGACTCTGTTTTTATTAGGTGTAAACAACTTTCATCTCGTGAGTGACATAGGATGGATGGAGTGATGATGGCATCTGAGGTCGTTGGGGATTGGAGGCAAAGACCAATGGTTTCCTTTGGAAGTTCGACTTCTCCAAGATCTATGATTATGTTAACTGGATGTTCATCTGGGCATCCCTACACCATGGATGATTTCCAGGTGAATGGATAGACTAGATAAAAAGATGTATTATGATCGCGTCATATACTGTATTGGTGAATGGAAAATAGGAAGGTGGCTTCTTTCAACCATAGAGAAGGGTGCGTCCGGGTTGCCCTTTGTCTCCGCTACTATTTGTTATTGTTGCTAATACTTTGACTAGGTTGGTCGATAAGTCGTGGGATGGTGGTTTTCTTTCTGGATTTTCGGTAGGCAATGTCACTATTGCAATCCTTCAATATGTTGATGATATAGTTTTCTTCTTGGAGGGACGTGGGATCTGCGAAAGGGATCACCATTGTCGTGGATTTGTTCGGAGGATCTCGGGGATCTAGATCAATAACTCTAAGGATTTTCGTTTACTCCCCACGAGGGGGGGGGGCTCCCCTTATTTTACATTGACCTGACTCTGGTGGGAGGAGGATTGAAGCAGTCTGACCGATCGTATGTGCTTGAGAAGATGAAAAGGAAGGCATATGTCCTGTCTTCCGAGGGATAGTCGTCTGGTCCTCCTGAAGGCAGGTTTATCGGCTATCCCGATCTTTTCCTTCCCGTGTGCCTTCTACCGAGTGGAGTGATGGGGAGGTTGGAAGTTTTGATAAACAACAACAACAAAGCCTTTTCCCACAATTAAGTAGGGCCAGCTACATGGATTCTTCGCCTCCATTCAGATCTATCTTGGGTCAATTCCGAGCTTATATCCACAAAACTAAGATCCCTACGTGTGGTCTCTTTCCAACACTTCTTGGGTCGTCCTCGCCCTCTCTTAAACATCCCAACACTTCTTGGAAGTTTTGAGGCATAGATTTTTTTGGGCCTCTGATGACAAGGTGTAGGGACTGCAATTGGCGGCTGGAAGATTTTATTGCACATAAGTGTAGATGGTGTCCTTGGGATTCTCGATCTGGGAGCGATGAATTGTGTACTCCTGTCAAAGTGGATCACCTGTATCTGGGGGGTGACTCTGGGTTATTGTGCAGGATGCGTCGTTTTATTTACGGCGTCTTCTCGGACCCTACAACTCACTTGGAAGCAGTGAGCGTGTTCAACAACTTATGGAGGGGCGTCTGTTTCACGTTTGACACCCCCCCCCCCTCTTCCAAACAGTTCTGGTAGCGATGGGGGATACATTTTTGGGTTGATCGGGCTGGTCATGTTGCTCTTGTGAGGTTTCTCTAACTCTTTGCTTTGGCTTTAGACACGAACGATACTGAGATTGATGGTTGGATGCATTGCTTTTGTTCCGATTTGAATGGCTAGCATCTTAATGACCTTCCGCTACTTTTGGAGGCCCTGCCTGTGGATGCGAACCTATCAGACACTGTCGACCACTAAGCATTGACAGATGTGCATTTTAAAGTGAAGAAAGCCTACAAAGCATTTTACTCCATGAATTTTTTTTGATCGCGGAGTTGATTTCAGACCAGTATATCCACATATGACATTGGAAGGTTCTTCAAGGGTTCATTTCTTCATCTGGATCCTGAGGGAGCGGTTGATGATTGGTGAATGCCTGGCTAGATATTTCGTGGTGTGAGCATTGTTCTTTGGCAGATGAAGATACAGATCATCTTTTTTTGCATTGCCATGTTTCTAAGATGGTCTGGTCTTGTGGCGTCCATTACCAACGTTGGATACCTCGTCTTGGGTTGCTTTTTAATAGTCCACTGATGGTTTGGGAGGGGGCAATGATGCCATTAAGACCTGGGTAGTTGCCATCTTGTGGTCATTGTGATGGAATGGTGTTATTTTCTAGGGGGAAATAATGTATATGGAGAATGTTTTGGAGCATGCCATGAGCTCTACGGGATTTCTGGTCAAGTAACCTTTTGAGTTTGTGAACATATAGAAGATTCTTTGGGTGGGTGTCTCCTCAATGTCACACTCTTTTTCCTTTCAAAAAAAACAAAAGCCTGTGGTTCAAGAATGATTGTCCTATTCGAAAAGACCTATATTGGCATAATTTTCTTCCTGTTTTGGGTTGAGATACAAGTTTGGTGTCACAGTTTCGCGCAGAGTATCTGGTGAGCATGTGGATCTTAGGCACTATCCATTGACATGTCTAATGCAAAATACTGGTCTCATCATTTGTGCATTTTGCAGATTTTTTCACATGTAAATGTAATGCGATGGAAGAAACTTCAAACAAATGAACAAGAGACGGCTCTTCAGTGTTTCATCCTATGATTTCTTTAAGTTGTCTTACCTATTTGCTGCAAGCATGCATCTATTTTGACGTTATTTTCTTTGCGTTTAGTTATTGTGTGAGTGATATATTATAGAAATGGATTGGATGCCACATAATTCTAGAGATGATGGATGGATCTTCAATTATATCAATGGCCTCTCTCTACTTATGGGCCGGTTAATCATGTTTAGTTTCTTGCAGGAAAATGCTGAGAAGGTTTATAAAAGGTTTATCGGCTTCAAGGATGTTGCTCTTGAGCAGAGAGGTATGCCACTTAGAGTGAGATGTGGTCTTTGTGGAGGCTCGTCAAATTCCTTTCATATATATAGGAATGTTGAGCTTGACGTGAAAAGCCAGAACCTCGAACGTGCTGATTCCACTATAAAGAGAAAGGTCATATCTTAGCTCTCTTTTGTAGTTGCGGCTTTGCTTTTTGCATGCTTTTGGTCCAGTTATTTGTGTTTTTCTGTTTGTTTTGGCGTCTTTTGTTTGTTAATTGAATTTTCTGTTTGGATTTATTGTTAGACTAGTTAAACTTTTAAGAAATATTCTGTTAAAAAATCAAAATACGGGATTTTTATGGTTCCTTTTTGGGGTTTGGTGTTAAGTTGATAGGATTCTCTTTGTTCTTGGAGTTAAAACTTTATGATTAAGATTTCACAATTTGAGCTCTTTGTCATTGCAGGAATGCTCAGCTGCTTTTGTTTTCTTTAGGACTCGATATGCTGCTGTTGTTGCTTCACAAGTTCTACAGTCATCAAACCCCATGCTCTGGGTGACTGACCTTGCTCCCGAGCCACATGATGTTTGCTGGTCAAATCTTGGAATTCCTTATAGGCAGTTGTGGTTACGACGTATATTGACTCTATTAGCTGCAATAGTTTTTATGTTTGTGTTCATTGTTCCTGTCACATTTGTACAAGGTTTAACTCAATTGGATCAGCTACAGCAGAGGTTCCCATTTCTCAAAAACGTATTAAACAAGTAAGTAAATGTTCATATCAGACTAAAAATATGCATTTGAATTGAAAGTATCTTAATCTGCTACTAGGAAATATCTGATTAGTAAGAGTAATTTGTTGCTGGTGTTTGAAAAGGGAGAAAGTCTGATTATAGCTACAACCTGATGACTGACTTGCAATGCATTTTTCTAACTATCAAGTCAGTAATAGGAGAAGGATGGTCTCTGCGAAAATGTGTTTAGATATATGGAGAGCTAGAAGAAATGAGAAAGATCCGGTTGTTCTGTTTATTTAAATCCGGTTGTTCTGTTTTTTTTAATCTCAGCAAGATTGACGATTTAATGCCAATACCATTTTGCAATTTTGATAGTGTCATGATAGAATCATTGGATTTATTTGGAAAGCAAAAGGGAAATATGTACTTGCAGAACTAAACCAGTGCCATACATCATCATAAATTATCATTTTAGATGACACAAGTGGACTCTCCTAAATTCATTTATATTAGGTTGCTTAAGTTCATTTATTGATATGGTAGTCTCTGTGAAAACGTGTTTAGATATATGGAGAGCTAGAAGAAATGAGAAAGATCCGGTTGTTCTGTTTATTTAAATCCGGTTGTTCTGTTTTTTTAATCTCAGCAAGATTGACGATTTAATGCCAATACCATTTTGCAATTTTGATAGTGTCATGATAGAATCATTGGATTTATTTGGAAAGCAAAAGGGAAGTATGTACTTGCAGAACTAAACCAGTACCATACATCATCATAAATTATCATTTTAGACGACACAAGTGGACTCTCCTAAATTCATTTATATTAGGTTGCTTAAGTTCATTTATTGATGTGGTAGCCTGCTTGGATTGGAAAGTTGCCCAATATGTTTGTAATAACACAATCCCAAAGTTAATTAGTAGTTTTTCTAGGCAGAAAAGCTAGAGTGTCTTATGGATTCAAATATTTCATCGTTGAGGAAGTTTGGTTGGCCTCTTTGTACACTAGTTAATGAAAAGGAAAGGATATGAAACATCTTCAAGAGAGCAAATACCGAGATTAAAATTTTGATGTCCATTTTGCAAACCACCTGCCCAAGCCGATATTCATGTGTGTTAATCATGTTAGCTTAGAATACTTGGCCAGTAATTCATTGCAATTTCTTAATCCCATAGATATGTCTAATCTTCTTTATCTTTGTGCAGGACTTTTATGGTTCAGTTAGTAACAGGCTATCTTCCTAGTGTCATTTTGATGCTGTTTCTGTATATAGTTCCTCCAACTATGATGCTGTTTTCTTCTGTGGAGGGACCTACATCTCGCAGCAAAAGGAAAAAAAGTGCCTGCTGCAAGATTTTGTATTTCACTATATGGAATGTCTTTTTTATTAATGTCTTATCTGGCTCAGTCATCAGCCAGTTGAATGCATTTTTCAATCCAAAGGACATACCAACTCAGCTTGCTAAAGCTGTTCCGAGGCAGGTGATTGTAACCATTGACCTAATTGTTAACTATCTGCTGATGTTTTATTCTTACAACCTGCATTGGCTAGGAGAACGATTTCGAAGTATTCTTATCCAAGGTCTGAAATGTCGATGTCATATCAGTAGATCTAGAAAGGGATAGATATATCAGAGATATATTCTTTTGAGGGATAAAGGGGTGCTTGCTCTAAACATTGGACATATGGGTGGGACCAAGTTTTTATACTAAATTACAGATAACATCTACCAATAATTGCCTTGACCAAGAGTCAGAGAGCATTGGCATGCTCTATTCCTTTTTTACATTATACCTCTCCTAATTGAAAACAACATTTCTTGAAAACCATATCACCCATAGCAGAGCAATAGGTCACTACTTCCCATGTTGCATTTCCGAGCACCCAAACCACAAGGAAGCCCAAAATCACTTGACCTCGGAAGAGTCTAACTAGTCACAAGCAAAATGAAACCAAACCTCTCTGGACTGTGCACAGGTGAAGAAAAATGGTCAACGTCACACATCTCTAGTAGTCCACATCATTGACGTAAAGAATTTTGGTGCTATGCATCTTTGTTATTGCCCACCCTATCCTGAATAACCGGAGAAAGATATTTATGTTCATTGGCATCTTCGAACTCCAAATAAGATTCTTTTCAAAAGCTCCAAATAGGATTCTAGGTACACACCAAATCTCAATGGTCAAACACAACTGACGTAGAGAGAGTTATGTATTTTTTCTATTAAGAAATTACCACCATACCACAACCAGAAGAACCCACTCCCCCCCCCCCCCCCCAACCACCACCACCACCAAATCAGAAGGACTCTTCATTCCCTCTAGGATGATGGTCATCCTTATGAAATTCTGAAGTCTTCACTTTGAAAAATGAATGGTATGCTGTGGAGCCCAAATCTCCTCCGGTGAAGCCTCCACCACAGAAACTTCGTGATTGACTACTAAGGTAAAAAGCCTTTTGAAAATGATGGCAGAACACCTCGTCCTTGGACCAGTCATCCCCTCATAATTTGAATTTTGAAAGAGCCACTACTCCTAATCATAGATTTCAATAAAGGAGTAACCACAGGTAGAGTAGAATATATACTATGTTAGAGTCTCAAATGCAAAAATGTTTCAAAAATCGACATCCACGTTGGCCCCAGTCCCATAGATTTATTCACACCGTATAACAAAGTAGTTTATTGTGCTTTCCCCTATATTATTAGAATCCACTTTTCCAGAAGAGCCTCGTTCATCTCCTTGAGCCTCAATACTCCCAACCATGTCCTTTGATGATTGCATCACAATCTCCTCAACAACTAAGCCATCTTTCTCTCAGTTTGGCCAGAAAAAAACTCTGCATCAGGGACTCCAAGTTTACACGAAACCAACTGGCAGTATACTAGTGGAGAGAGAAAATACTAAGTTTTATTCTGAGGCCAAAGGGATCTTTTATACAGAGGAGAAATCTTTGATGGTAAATAATTGATGGGAAAATTACATGGAAAGGAAATAACAACGACATAAATACTACATCCTATAACACTCCTCTTAAGATGGAGTGTAGATATCTATTACGTGCAGCTTGGAAGAACACTTCTAGAATAGCCCCATGACTAGAGGCTTAGTAAATATGTTTGCAGTCTGTTCCTCCTAGATAACCGGTAGAGATGAAGCCATTCTCTATCGCATCTTTAGTGTAGTGGCAATCAACCTCGATGTGTTTGGTCCTCTCGTGGAATGTTGGATTGTTGATTCACAGGCTATGGAGCATGACACTTTCTTTACATGTAGTATTGGTGGATATGGAAAATCTTCTAATTGAATACCTGATAAGAAGTGATATCATTACATCAAATCAGGTAATTGATCATTGTCAGGAGCTTCATTAAGTAGAAGTCCTTGGAGGACAAAGATGGGAATTCAACTAGGTCGCTATCAATCCCAAAAGCTCATTGCTATTTTTTCAAGGCTCTACTATAGATGGAGAAGGTGTGTTACGGGAGGGGGCTGATATAAGTCAAATAATTGCATGATGCTCTTTCCACGCTCATGATCAGGAAAGAAAAAAATGATGGATTCAACAACTCTAAACCATGCCACGTATACAAGGTAAGAAAGGTGATTCTGATTAATGCTCATCTACCGACGAATTGATTCTAGATAGTGTGAGCACACATCACATGATCTGAAATGCACATTATTTTGACAAGTACAAGCTCAAGTCTAGTCAAGATTATTTGGCACTTGATGGTTCTGTTATAAATATCTGTTGAACGTTACTCATTTGAAAAATCATTGAAAAAGTAAACTGCAAAATGATACTTTACGAAAATTGTTAGATTTGCAGGATTTGGTGTTGGGGAATGTTGATATTGCTTGAATCCTAACCATCTGACCCAGGTTGAAGAACTCATGTATGCACCCCCTTCTACCGTATCATATCCCAACAAGACGGGGGTATGGTATTCGGTTATATGGATCTGTTTGTTTCAGGGATCCGTATGTACGAGAGCACAATATAAACTCCCTAGGGTTAGGGTTCTTGGTATCTTTTATACTCTTTCCTTTCTCTACATAGTGAAAACCGATCGCCGCCACCTATGGACGTAGCCCAGTTATGGGTGAATGTTGTAAATCCGTGTATTTGCATCTTGTTTGTTTCATCGTATTTGTGTGTGTTTGTTTCCGTGATCTGCTACAAGGAGTGATCGGTATGGTCTTGAAACCTTCCCTTGAAAGTTTTTTCCACAATTCAAACTTACCTAGCATATGAAATAAATGTAATGGTTTGAAGACGATTTTACTCGTGCACAACCATCTCAGCCATCTTTACTTCATAGCTTTGTTAAATTATTCCCGGCATTATTTTTTGAGTACTAATGTAGGCTATGTCTCGTTCAAGTTTGTTCAACTCGATAAACATAATATAATTGTCTTTCCTAGTTCTAAATATAAGATGGTCTCAAAAAAAATTCTAAGCACAAAAGTTCTCTTGTCGAGTTAGTACATTTTGGTGTTTGCAGACCGTCATCGATTTATAAATATTTTTTAATAATTTATGTAGATTCATGTTTATTTACACGTTCAAAAATAAATTTGGACATCAAAAAGAATAAGTCTGAAATTCTACTTCCATCTTCACAACTGTCATACTGAGCATCTCCAAGAGCATGTCACGTGTTAGGGAGAACTCAAGGGAAGGTTAGAGATGGGGAGATTTAAGTATATTAGATCCCAAATGAGTTTTTGAGGCTGAAATGGGTGAATCGAACAAGAGGAAGATGAGCATGGAAGAAAAAGCAAATGAGTAGGAAAAGTGATGGGCACGAAGGGCACAAAACCATGCCAATCCAAGCTCTTCTTCCTCCTCTGATCCAAATCAAGAAACAAGTTTGACTGATCGTCTTGCTTCTTGCGCTAACAAGTATATGATGACTTGCAGACACCATTAGGTGTTCCCCCCCCCCCCCTTTTTCATCAAAAAATATGCAGAGGACTGATGAGGCAAGAAATACTTTTTTAACATATATCTTACATGTCAGGCATATGTAGTTTTTTATATGTTAAATGACTGTTAATATCAATGTATAATATATTGATGTTAATACTAAATATATTCAATGTTATGTGTCCAATATATATATATATATATACATATACATATATATAAGTAGGTAAAATATTTCAATGTCATATGAACACATATACTAATGCATAATAAAACTGTATAATATATTCTATATAACTATGTTATATAATTGTAACATACATACATACATATATATATATATAATCAAGTCATGATTGTTAATACTTAATATATATTCCTAAGCAATCTATTTTAATATATCATTGCAAGAAAGTAAAACAAACCAAACTTGCCTTAAGGATTTGAGTTGAAGATTTAGGGCATTGACTTTTTAAGCTACATTCGTGCAGCCTGCAACAAAATACAAAATATGCACAACTTCATGTTCAACAACTCCCAACAAAGCATCAACTCTTTGACCCTAAACCTTTTTGTAGTTGTTTGAGTTTCATGACTGAATTGGCATAAAGATGAGGAAGTACAAAATAGTTTTTCCTTATCATTTAAGACAATAATTAGGCATTGCCTCTTTAGTGCCCCATTGCCTAGAATATGCCTGGGTTGTATTAGGCGTGTGCCTCGATTAGGTAGCTTTAGCCTATAGCCTTTTCTTGTAGAAATCCATCAAGGTATACGTCTCGATGCTTGGAGGCATGTTTTTTAAATCCATGATTCTCACTAATGTGGTTCAATCATCTTCTTGTAGTTTTGAAGGGTTTTTTTAGTCAAAAAGGTGGAAATACACTATGGTGTCTGCCCCAAATATATTAAAAGAAAAGTAGCAGAGCCATGACTCGAGGGGAGTCTTAGCGTAAGAAATTACATTATCAAGATAGAAACATTGTGATCCAAAGAGTGCATCATTTCTAGCTAGCCACAATGCCCAAATAATTGCTACTGGCAGAAGAACCTCATCTCTGGGATGCTTCGTTGCATGTAAAGATTTCTAGAACATATCTAAATTTTGAAGATTCAACGTCTAAGACAAGCTCCAGCCAAATAGGGGAAGACTTCCCATAGCGAAAGAAAAGATGCTCCTCGGTCTCTGTTTGCAAGTTACACAAGGGCACGAACTGGAGACACCTATAAAGAGCCTTGCATATTGTTCCCTTGTCAAGATTCACTTTCATCTCAATAGCCACATATAATGCTAATTTTGTTTGGAAGCTTGAACCCTCATATAAGGTTGCATTCACTGATCAAAGTGCCAGCAACCATAGGTGGAGATCTGCCCATCGTTTTACGCATGCTTCACTGAGAATATGTTATCTTTCCACCCGCAATGGTCTCTACCTTCAGAAGGGCCATCTACATGACTCGGGGAATCCAAAAGATGAAGGAAATCCTCTAAGTGTTGGTCCGAGAAATCTACTAAACGAGAAGGCATCGAACTCCCATAGATCTAGCAATCCACTACCCGTGCCTCTCGGTCTGCAACCAAAACAAAGAGGCATGGGAAATGAGTTGAAAAAGGGCCACTACTTGTTCAGTTGTCTATTCAGAACGCAAATGGACGAAAAAGATATGGAAACCATGACATCACTGATCGGATTCCTTTCCAAAAGGTCAAGGAAAAGAAGGTCGAGCGATATGGTAAATTGTCTTGAACCCGGATGTCATAGATATGACACATGATTCTGCAGTATAAGTCTTCACTTCTGCCCAAATCCTACTAGCTCACTTAAGAAAAAGTACCTCATTAATCCCTAGATGGGAAATCCCAAAACAACATGCCTTCTTTTGGGAGCATAACATACTCCCAATCTGCTAAATGAATTCACGACCCGTCGTTGCCCAACTTGCCCCAGGAAAATCTCCGCATGATCATCACCAATTGACGGCGAATACCAGAAGGGAGAGGGCACGCTGACATGAAGAACATTGGAATTAGCATTAGACATCCTCCACGTGATAAGATGGTCGCCCTCCAACCTGATAGCTTTCTCTCCATCTTTTCAATGATAGGCAACAAATCAACCATTCTAAGTCTGCCACTGATCAAAGGAAGACCAAGGTAATAGATCGGCAGAGACCCACACTCCATGCCCAACTCCTCACTACAGGCTTGTACCACCATTTCTGATTATATCCTTTTGATTATATCCTTTTGATTGAGCAAAATTAAGGGCAACAGTACTGAAGATTATCTATGTTGATAATATGGCCTCAGAGGATGGAGTAGATGGGATTGATAGCTCAAGGCCAAGATTCCAATGAATTTGAGATTAAGGGCCTAGGGAAACTCAGATACTTATTCAAGAATGATATCGATAGATCCAAAGAAGGCAGGACCTTTGTTAGAAGACATGTCTTCAACTTCAAGGACATGAAAAAAAATCAGATGTTCAACAAAAACTCCTATTGAGGAAAATCACAAGTTGAGTCTTAAAGACATTTTTTTAATAAGTTGCAAAAAGGTAATATTAGATGCTTATAAGGAAACCTGTGTATCTTATTCTCGCTAGGACATATATTACCATGACGTGACTTTCTGTGAGTCAGTTCATGCATTTCCCTACTAAATGTTGTTTACAAGATGTGCTACTTTAAGTAGGATGTAGGTAGAGGATTCATCTTTCCTATCAGAAAGGACATGAGGGTTGACACCTCCACAGTTTGATGATCGGCATATTTTCACTAGGTAGAGATGTTTTAAGTGGAAGTTATTCTTCAAAAGACAGTGATTCACATTCACCTACCTGAAGTTTTATTGTGATTACAAAGCTATTATTAACCTTTCCAACAATTCTATGCAATATGATCAAACTAAGAACATGGAGATTCCATGAGAGAATTGATTATTGGCAAATGTGTCTCCCCAATGATCAATTTTGAAGAACAAACAACATATAATATTAAAGCCCTTTGTATGTGTAGCCTAACCTGAATATGTGAAAGTTGGGCATAATTAATACATATGTCCAACCTGAGGAGGAGTATCAACGGTTATATATGATGTAAGTGGATCTTCAATGTAGGTCCATTTACCTTCACCATACTAGTAGTACAAATATCTCCCTTTTGAATAAGAAAACAAGAGAAACCTAGTTGTCTAAGAGAGGTTGCTAGGTCAAAGCTTATGGTCTCTCACTGTAGATGGTATCTACTTAAATTTTTTATGTTTGGGATTTTTACACCACGAACCCCATAAATGTTGCCAATTAATTGTTCGCCCTTGTATTCTTCGTATTTATCTCAAACCCCTATAAATTAGCTCAGCTTAACACAAGAACAGTTGCCCTTGTCATCGGACCCTTTCGTATGCCTCTCGCTCACCTACAACCTCAGTCATCGTAGGTATCGAATTCTTATTGTTTAGAATCCCTCTGGAGAGTCCACGGTTTTCCAAGTTTTCGAGGATGAGGATTCAATTGATGTTGAATGTGGATGACAAGTGTGGAAGGCAGTGCTCATCCAAGAGGGCAGAGGGATGGATCGTGCTATTGGGTGGCAGTGAGAGCATTCAACCAGGGGTGTTTTTCCTCGAGGTCAGTGGAGCAAGACCTCACAAGGGAAGTGTAAGGACTGGAGGTGCTGCTATTTATGGTGATGGTGGTGTGCAATGACTTACCATGAATGAGGGCAGCGTAAGGACCGGAGGTGACTAAAACTCTTATTGTGGAAGTGTTGTTTCCATCCTTCCTATTCAAGGAAATCATGATTCCCCTTCTCTGATGGGCATGCTCTTAAATAGCAGAGGGAAAGATGGAGGTTGTATTCATTGTTTAGATGTAGATGGAGATACATGTTGATCTTCTTAGGGAGTGGTAGCCGTCATTGCAACCGCAACGGTGGAGGTTTCACAGACACCAGTGGTATGGCAGGGGAGACGCACGAGGTTGGAGCTTGCATGAGGAGGCTACTGCAACCTAGGAGTTGAGGGGTCATGGCAGGAAGATGCGGGGACCACCGTTGATTCTTAGAGAGGTGGCTCGGGGTCATGGGAGGGTGGGGGGCAAGGGGGGAGAGGAAGGGAACAGTGAGGGGATGTATGGCTCGGGGGATGTAGTAGATGAGAGAAAGGGGAGGAGGATGAAGAATAGCATGGGTTTGTAATTTCAATAAATAAGGTCATATTTGACATATTTTTAATGGAATTTGTTAACTTTAATCGTCGAATGGATGGGAGTTAACCATTTGGTAAGAGTTGGTGAGTTTGTGGGGTTCCTAGGATAAATATGAAGAATACATGGGTGAGTGGATAATTGGCAAAGTTTATAAGGTTTGTGGTGTAAAATCCCTTCATGTTTTCTGTGTTTTTTGTGTTTTTTCTACATCAATCAAATTAAGGAGCTTGCCTGCGTAATCCTGTACCTTCTGAAATAATCAATCTCAGTGCAAGTTCATCAAGTACATATTTGGTTCCATGTGCACTAAATTCAGCTTGGCCAGCTTAATTTTCACTGACTAGTTCCTCCTTACTATGATGTACATGTTTTTGTTGCAGTATTGCAAACCCTTGCTCTATTCGACCTGTTTTTTACATGTTCATATAACTATAGTTTGTGAGAAAAAATTGGGAGAAACAGGGGTGTGTTAAACATGCATTATTCCTGGTACAAATAGGCATAGGAGGACACAGGATTGCCAAGTGGTCAGAATTCTACTCAAGTAGATATCACCTCCAGGGCTTGGTTTGCAGGTTGGATTATAAGTTTCCTCCAGAGATCTTAGGATTAATTTCTTGTTTAACATTTTACGGGTTAGGAAGCATACTGTTCTTTTTCTTTCACAATTTTGGGTATTTATCAAATACTGTATTGCCACTTCTAAACACTATTGACATATCTTGTCTGGAGATCGTTTATGTAGCTTCTCACAAGCTTTAATTACACTGCAGTCGTTAGTGTACCATATATATCTTCGAAATGTTTATAATCCATGCTTTACTTATTCATACGATCTTTTGTCAATTGCAGGCAACTTTTTTCATCACTTACATTCTGACATCTGGGTGGACAAGCTTGTCATCAGAAGTGGTGCAACTTTTTCAACTAATATATATCTTTGTTCAGAAAAATGTGTTCCGCAGTAAGATTGATTCAACATACGTCATGTCATTTCCGTACCACACTGAAATTCCAAGAGTTCTGCTTTTCGGATTGCTCGGTTTCACCTGCTCCGTACTGGCTCCTCTAATATTGCCCTTTCTGCTTGCATACTTTTTTCTTGGTTACATTGTGTACCGAAACCAGGTAAAATATTGTGTCCTTTCTGTTGGAAACTTAACACGTGATAATTATAGTTTGTTCTTTTCTGTCATTTTTTAAACCCTTTTTTTATTTCTTGCATTTTTCTTGATATACTCTTTTGGCTTTTATTGTGTGTGATTATTCTTCTCATCAACTTTTCCTTTTGCAGATTCTTAATGTTTATTGTACAAAATATGAAACAGGAGGGGAGATGTGGCCTATTGTGCACAACACAACGATCTTCTCATTGGTTCTTGCACAAATAATAGCTCTTGGAGTTTTCAGTATAAAGGAATCACCTGTTGCATCAGGGTTCACCATCCCCTTAATAATCTTGACGCTCCTTTTCAATGAGTTCTGCCGGAAGCGCTTCTATCCTGTATTCAGAAATATGTCTGCTCAGGTTTGATTTTTTCCCCCGATTCTCTCTCACATGGTGGGGCAGATAGCTACCACTCTTAACCATAAGTTGGCAAACTAATGGGTAAAAATTACTGATTGGTTCCTCATCTCTTGTAATTATTGTGCCTCTGATCTGTACTTAAAGAGTGGCAGTTTTTTACTCCTTTTGTATTTAAGTGAAACTTTAACTATAGAATAAAATTTTAAGAAAATGGCAGAACAATAAAACTAGCCAATTAATATCATGATCAAGGTTTTAAAAAACGTGAGGCGTATCGAGGCGTTTTCTCAGTATTGCCTCGAGGCGAGGCGTAAGCCTCACTCATGAAAGATTTTTTTATAAAACATAATAGTTAATCGTGATTATAATATTCAAGTTATAGAAATTAAATAGTTATGATTAAATACATAACTCCATGACATTTTAAGGCTAACATCATGTTTTAAACATTCAAGTTATATAACTTTCTTTTTTGGAGTCTAAATCTGTTTCTACTCGTCTGTTGTAGGATATTATAGAGATGGATCGAGAGGATGAACAAAGTGGTCGAATGGAAGAAATCCACACGCAACTTCTATCAGCATATTGCCAGTTTCAACCTGACACAGAAGCAGATGTATGCACAACCGAAGGATCAGAAGTTATCGATGCTGGAGCATGT
This sequence comes from Ottelia alismoides, assembly GCA_037367405.1. NCBI lineage: Eukaryota > Viridiplantae > Streptophyta > Magnoliopsida > Alismatales > Hydrocharitaceae > Ottelia > Ottelia alismoides. The sequence continues at coordinate 139,193 of JAZKJV010000293.1, forward strand.
CCCTCATCTGTTCACTTTACATTGGGGAGTCTTCCCACTTCGATAATTCAACAATCGATCGCGTCATTGGCTATGCTCGTCACTTTCCAGCCGAGGCCGATAACATCGTGACATCTTACGTGGTGAGCATACACCACCACGCCCCATTGTTTAGCCCCCAGGGCAAACCTGATAGGCTTATTATAGATCTCCCAGAGATAACATTGGGCAAAAAGTGATTCAGTAATTGTACCGATTGTATATTGTAAATCATTTCTTCGAGTAACATGTGTAACTTTGCCGCATGAATCAGATGTGTTATAGCTGCAGGTAAAAAGTTTGGAACTCTGAAAAACTAGTGTGATTGATCGTTTGTATTGTTGTTTCCTTAGCAACCAGTCAATATTGAATAATCGGTCGTTTGTATCGCTTGCGTAGAATTTGTTGATTCTGTTGTTGGTGTGATTGATCGATTTGTAATGATCGATCAATCGCATTTGAGGAACCATGTTGCAGGGTCCATGTGGTTGATCGGTCTTCCCAGTTTTTTTACATTCTCTTCCTGGAAAATCTGCCTTATCAATGGAATGATCGCTAATCAATTATGTTTTCCTCGGGTAATGTTTATAGGTTGATTGATCACTTTTTTTAACTGTATTTGTTTGTTTTGAAGCAAATGATCATTACATCGATTGATTTAGGTTGATGAGGTTTGATCGCTCGATCGGGTTTCGTTATATTTCTTGTTGTTCCGACTGCCATCCTATCCATTTTTAAGAGGGTATAGATATGCATTTTTTATCTTGATTGATACTGATATGGATACGGAATTTTATTTATTTTTTTTTTTGCAGATAAGGATACGGATACAATTTTCAACTTTTTTGAGGATATGCATACGGATATGGTATACAAATTTTTTCGACAATTATGGGTATTGATATTTGTATTATTAAAAATCTGCATGCGTGTATGTATGTGTACCATGAACTTATTTATCAATGTGTATAAACAAATATCTTAATTTATTATAACGTTACACATAATATAATGCCTTTTAAAGTCATTTGATGTAATAAGAAAAATAAATAGAATAAATTACAAAAAAGTCTCCAACTATAAATCGATTCACAAGAAAGGACTTATTTTGAAAAACGTAACAATAAAGGGTTATATTTTTTTTCATCTTAAATGCATGCTTTTGTATCGTGACTCTTCTATGTTGATGTTAAATTATAAAGTTGAGATTTTAGTACCCTCTATATTATTTAAAAAATGAAGCTCTTAATTGGAAATTGAGGTATAATTTGGGTCCATTTTTTTGATAATTTACCAAGTATATATTTTACAACGGTTAACTATTTGTTATAAAAGTTTGCTTTAACACATTACTTTACTTCCTTTTTTAATTTTTATGTTGTATTTTATATAATCTTGACATTGAATTTAAGTCTTTGGAAATTTTATTATCCGTAGGATAATCCGTATGCGTTCGTAAATTATCGGTATCCAAATTTTGATCTTCGATTTCTAGATTTGTATATGGTTTGCAATTTTCAATATCCACAAGATATAGGTATCCGTATCCATATCTTAAAAAGGATAAGATATGGATATATATATATATATAGAGAGAGAGAGAGAGGGCCCTTCCAATGAGGTGCACCTTTCCTGGGTGTACGGAAAGCCCATCACGAGATCCGTTAGATCTCGATCTAGCGGTTCTTCATCCAAAAGGGTATTTTAGTCCATACATTTTCGTTTTAAATTTGAATTTAATTTCGAATTTGAAATTTATTTCGTCTTTATATTTTTTTCCATTTTTAGCGTGTCTGATTTGGTATTTTTTGTTGCCTTTTAGTTACTGAATTTTCGTCAGCATGGTAGCATATTCGCGCAATGTAGAATAGCAGCTTTTTTTGTAAAATTCCCCTTGATATTGTTTCTTTAAACTGTATCCTGCATTGTAAAATAAAATCAAAATTAGTATAATTTATATTATAATAATTGTAATTTTGATAACACTATTGTAAAAGATCATGGACGTTTTGTAAAATTTGTATGAAGATTGTAAATCCATCAGATCCTATTATATGCGTTTTTCACAAATGCCAAGCATCTTTGTAAATTTCGAATCCCTGTTGTAATTTTGCAACCTGCATTGTATAATAAGATCATAGTTAGTAAAAAAATGATATGCAATTGTAAAATACGATCTGAGATTGTAAAAAAAACTCGGGATTGCAAAACAGTCTGAGATTGCAAAATAGTCACTTGTATTGTAAAATACGATCTGGGATTGTAAAAAAACACTCGAGATTGCAAAATAGGTCATTATATTGTAAAAACCTGGGCACGCCCTCCATCTCCAGCATCCTCTCTACCCGCACCTCCTCCGCCCTTCTCCTCCACGACCCACCTCCTCCATGCACATCCTCCTCCACCCACACACCTCCGTACACGCTCTCCTTCAACCTTCTCCTCCATGATCCACCTCGCCCACAAAAAAATCAAAAAAACTATGTGGTGCATATCCGATCTAACCAAAAAAATCAAAATAACATTTTGGTTCCACAAAAAATCAAAAAATCCATGTGGTGCATATCCGATCTAACCAAAAAAAATCAAAATAACATTCTGGGATTGCTTCACCGAGTGGATCAACCTGGATTACACGCCATACCTCTCTACAATCCATAGTCATGAACGCATACCGTGCCGGCCGGATCTCCAGTAGCCATGAACCGTCGAGAGACTTTCGTCCGGGATTACACGCCATAATCCATAGTCATGAATCTCGTGCAACCATCCGGATCGAGAGAGAGAGAGAGAGAGTGAGAGAGGGCGAGGAAGAGAGAGAGAGAGAGAGAGAGAGAGGAGATAATTGAGGAGAGGAGATAATTGAGGAGATATTAATTGGATTCTAAATATAGAATATGTTAAAATGACTATAATGGGTTTTTCAACATTAAAAGTAATTAAAAATGGCCTATTAATGATAACCATCGGATTGATTGCGGATGGCTGTGATGGCGGGCTTTCCTTGCACCCAGGAAAGGTGCACCTCATCTGAAATATTCTCTCTATATATATATATGTATGTATGTATGTATGTATATGTATCTGTATCTATCAGTTTGCATCATACTCAAGAGACTATCCCCGTGTCACAGGCTTGACCGTTCTTTTGAACAGCACAACTGGAGACAATGTCTAATAAAATATAACAAAATTTTTAATCAAAAGGTACATCACATTTATACCGTGTGGATTAAACAATGAGACTAAATATGAAAGTGGTAATGTAAGTCTTACTCTATAAGGTATGGTAAAACGCATATATATAAATGAACAATATACAAAAGCATATAGCTGATCTATGTACAAATACATATATAGGGAATATAACACGTTACAATTTTGGAGGAAAGGTAACATGAACAGTTGGTTATCTGCAATATATATTCTGGAGTATAATTGACTGTTATTATTATGATGTATTTAGTTCAAATATTATTTATATTTGGATGCAATGGATCTTGACCCCCACCCCATTTCAAGTGTTTTTTTTCAAAAATATCACCATGTATATTCATCTATATTTCCTTCCTATATGTCATTCGAATTTCGTCAGAAACAGACATATATGCCTTTCATCTAAGACAAATCAATTATATCAATTGATTGATCGCGGAAATTAGTTCTAAATCGATGGCATACGAGTTTCTTTTTCTGACGAAATTCGAATGACGTATAGAAGATATATAGAAGAATATACATGGTGATATTTTGAAAATAAAAAACAGAAAATGCAGAAATAACGTGAGGACAACACTCATTTTTTCCTTTATATTTATATATATTTGAACAAGAATACATATAATCAACCCTATTTATAGTGGGAGAAGACTTCGCCCAAGTGTGTCTATATATCTCTCTCTCTCTCTCTCTATATATATATATAGAGGGCTTATCTAATGAGCCCTGTGCCCATTAGCAATCTAATGAGCACGTGATCTGAGCCATTCGTTTCTCATCTATAAACGTTTTTTATTGAATGAAAACCACCGAGTGGTTTCACCAAAAAAAGGCATTTTATTACTTTTTTTTTCAACTGTTTTCAAAATAGGTAACATAATCCATACCTATTTAAGAAGATTCTTAAGAGACGTTTACTTATAATAGGCAACTCCAGATATTTTATTATTACAAATATTTTATTTACATTACTAACCCACGTTTGTTTATTATATGTGTATAATAAGATTACAACTATAAAAATAAATTTTAGTACTGATGTCGAATTACTAATCTCTTTTTTATAATTACTATATATGCGTTGCTAATCTCTTTTTTAATATTACAACTATATACATAACACGTTTACTAAATTCATGTTCTTTGATTTACATTTGTTACAAAAGTTATTTTTGTTACAGTAAAGTTACATTTATTAATCCATGTTTATTTATTATATATGTGTGAAGCAAAGATATCGATATCTTTTTATTATTACTAATATTGTTATATTAATGATGTATTATTATTTACTTTGAAAAAATCAAAATTACTATATGTATTACTATTTACTATTATATTGTTACTGATATTGTGTCACTATGTGTTATTATTTACTACTACCTGAATAAAAAATACTACTGTTATATTATTATTTAGTGATATTTTGTTACTGATGTATTATTATTTACTATAGAAAAAATATAAATTGTTGCATATGTGTTATTATTTACATTTGCAATGTTATTGATGTTGTCATTATTATAGGGATAAATTACTTATGATGTCTTATTATTTACTAATGAGTGAATAAAAAATATTGATGCTATACTACTATTTACTAATGTATTATTGTTTACTGCATTACTGATGTTAAGTTATTGTTTACTACTTCCTGAATAAAAAATACCGATACTATGTTAGTATTTACTAATATTGTGTTACTGATGTATTATTATTTACTACTGAATAAATCGAAACTATTGTTGATGTATTACTATTTACAATTGCAATGTTACTGATGATGTATCGTTATTATAAGGGTAAATTACTTATGTTGTATTATTATTTACTAATGAGTGAATAAAAAATACCGATTCTATGTTACTATTTACTAAAGTATTACTATTTATTGCATATGTGTTATTATTTACATTTGCAATCTTATTGATGTTGTCATTATTATATGGATAAATTACTTGTGATGTCTTATTATTTACTAATGAGTGAATAAAAAAATACTGATGCTATACTACTATTTACTAATGTATTATTGTTTACTGCATTACTGATGTTAAGTTATTGTTTACTACTTCCTGAATAAAAAATACCGATACTATGTTAGTATTTACTAATATTGTGTTACTGATGTATTATTATTTACTACTGAATAAATCGAAACTATTGGTGATGTATTACTATTTACAATTGCAATGTTACTGATGATGTATCGTTATTATAAGGGTAAATTACTTATGTTGTATTATTATTTACTAATGAGTGAATAAAAAATACTGATTCTATGTTACTATTTACTAATGTATTACTATTTATTGCATAACAAGTAAAAAGTATGTAAGTTACTGATAATGCATTATTATTTACTACCGAGTGAATAAAAATTACTGATGATATGTTAGTATTTACTACTGTATTACTATTCACTATAAAACTAGGATCGAAGACACAATTCTGATGAAACAAGCCAGCTCACTATTAAAATAGATGAGATACATTGATCCATACTATAAAAATATGTGGTATGCAACCACTCCTCATTGTTAAAATGAAACAAAACGGCATTCCCTAAATGAGAAATCGAGGTTCCCCTGTTCAGTTGATGTGCGGTAGCTGGAGTTTGTTCTTTTAAAATGGCGGGAAATGATTCCTCTTCTAGAAACCAATAATTAACGAAGAAGAAAGTGTATGGCCATTGAAGAAAAGATAAAACCATGTGATCCACACATCTCTCTCAATGTAAGCCATCACATGAATGCCATCGTGATATAGGCAATGGTGTCTGGTGGTTGTGCCATCATCTCACCTCTATGGTGCTGCCGGGAGCGTAGAGAGTCGTTGTTGTTGCTGGACGGGCTCTTGTTTTTGGCATTTGCATCTCCCATTCCCTTGCCGCATCCATTGAATTCATGGGAATTTCAATGTAATCGTGGAAATGTAGAAGCATAGATACGTTCAAAAAAGAAAATATGCTTATTTTCCTATTTTAATGGTGAGAGAATAATGGGAGAAAAATATCCGCCATAATCACTTTCCTAATCTAAAAGATTCCAAAACCACATTATCAGTTAATAGTAGTTTCGATCGCTGAGGTTGGAATTAAAATCGATGGATGGGGTTGGGTGCTCATCAACTTCTTAATGGGCATAGGGCCCATTGGATAAAATCCCTATATATATATATATATATATGAAAAACACATCATTGTGTGTATCAAGAAAAAATTTATGAATGAAATAAAATACTTACACTAGTTGTTTATTTATATTTATTTAAGAGTGTTTGAGTGTGAATTTTGCACATATTTCAATTCATTCCGATTTACTTCACGGTTCAACCATTTTTTCCTCAATAATTCGAATTAAACCAGTTATAAAAATAAGAATAGCATCACCCGATATAAAAATAAGAATAACACCATCGGTTGAACCGGTTTGATCCATGATAATAAGAATAACATCATCCAGTTAAACCGATTTGATCCATGATCCGATCTGATTCAACTTTTTTTTGACGAGGTTTCCGATTCAATCTCGATTCAATCTCCGGTTAATTTCAAAAACATGGTGGAAACCCCACTGTCGATGGCATGGGGCCCACGACAATACCGGATTTGCGTAACGGAGCTGATTTAACTTTAAATTGAAGCAAGATCAATTTAGGCGGCTTCCAGTAAACTTCACAGATAACAAGAAAAGTTAATAGCAACCACACTGTTGGGTTTTTAAAAAGGCATCACTGTTACGTTAAGGCACAGATAGCACTCCCTTAAATCTGGACTACTCTTGTTCATATGATTAGAATTAGAACGACCCAAAGGGTTGTCAGAGAATCTTACATCAATTGCAAACGGTTCAAATGATGTCAGTAGACGGCTAGTGTACAATGCATAGCTTCCTTACAGGGACGAGAGGTCTGGACGTGAGCATATCATCGAAAGCCGAGACATTTGTTTACATTCATCACTTGTTCCGCCCCTCCTATCATGTGCCAGGTGAATCAAGAATACAGGATGAGCTACAGAAATTCAGAGTTCCAACTCCCAAACACGAGAACATATTTGGCTGCTAAGAAGAATAATTAAAGGAAGAAGAAAAAAAATATAATCCAATGAGGGAAAGGGAAGAAGCATGAGATACATGGACGGAGCGATCGGCTCGTGATCGACAGCACCAGACAGACGTTACACCCTCGCTGGTGCAGATAAGCAGTACAATGGATGTGGAATGAAGGGGAGATTTAATTTCATCCTGCCCCTAGAAGCTACAAGACCACAACCAAAATCAGTCAGTTGGACCACACATGGACCAGACCTTGCCTGTTTCCCGTATATATCTCATTCCGCTCCTCGTCGTAATAAAGGGCGGTGATGTCCTCCAGAGCTTCGGCAATGGTGTTCCTAAATCTACAAGCATGATGGCTCCGTTTCTTCAGGCTGCTTGCCCTAATCTTGGCTAGGCATTTCCCACTCAAGATGTTACTGATATTGATGGATCCAGCTGAGAAAATGAAAGACGCGACTCAGTTAAAGAGATAATTTCCGTATAGAATTCATGCAAAAACAAAACGTAAAAGTGATATCCAATCATAGTCATGTGGTTCTGACGCTATCATGGTAAAAAGATGGATAACGCACTTTGACTAAGAAATACAAAGTACAAAAAAACATATAAAGTAAATCTCATTTAAATCATGTCTCAAAAGTTACAGAACTCTCTCCTAAATATTGGTTCCAATTATCCCTTATGACAAGCAGGTGCAAACTGCGGCATCTGCACAGGGAGCATAAATCAAGAAAATTGCGATAATGCAGCAAATTACAAGGTTACAAAAATTACTCAGAATATTAGTTTGAATTCAAGTGATTCCTATAGACAGGCAGGTGCAAATCGTGATCGCATATACAGATAGACCACAGAAATCAATAAAGCTACGAAAATGCAGAAAAACGACGATAAAAGAAGAATGACCCACAACGAAGACTGCACAGAAAGAAAAAAACATACCATTTCCATCAGCTGAATCTTCGGAATCAGCTTTACAATAAGAAATGATGAGATCTTGATCGCTAGTAATGTATATATTGTTTGTATTGCAGTCAGGATGCCATAAAAGGTGATCTTCAAAGGAGGTGACAAGTTCACCTTTGAAATTCCAAACCGCAACGGTTCGATTTCGGAAGGTCAAAAATAACTGATTCTCGTATAAGAAGATGAACGCTGAAGGAGTCATGAACTCTGTTCTGCTAACTTCCGTCAGTTCAGAGTTCCGAACCTGTAGCATAATGGCATATCTTAGCAAGAAAGCACAAAATAGACAGTAAATTCGCGAAAGTGTGTCCATAATAAACTAGCAGACAGAGATCTTACATCAAGAATCTGGAGGTTTTCATTCTCCTGTTTAACAAGAAGCTTCTCATTGAACTGTTCGATAAAATCAACCTTCTTATTTCGATGTAGAAGATGATTGAAGGATTTGAGAACAGTGCCATCTTCTATGGACAGTATTTTGAGAGGGACATGACTGCTAGCTCTCGTAAAAATTAACAACATTATACCTGGGCTGTTATCAAAAGAAACATAGATGACGATGAATATTCTTGAAAAGGGTGTACAATAATCAAAAGAAGCAATTACGTACAACAGAAAATAGAAAAAAAACATCATATCACAATATGCTGCTCATAGAAGTAACAACTCAAGATGGCAGCCTGCCTCAGTGCACCAGCACCATCTAATTCACCTATATGAGCCATGTGCTTCAATGCACACCTCCGACGCTGGAGTCAACAGATGCTAAAGCTACTCCTCACCTCGAGGTACGTATTTTGTAACCATGGTATCTACTCAAATTTCTGAGTACGAGCATTAATGTTCATGAAAATATAGCAGGTACTGCTGAACAAACCTCGTTACGTAACTCAACATGCACATATACACATCATAGTTTCATATAAAAATGTGATTTTAATAAGCAATCATGCCCAAAAATATATGTGCATATGGAAATTAACTCTAAAAAAACCCTAAACAGTGCACAGAAAAGTGGTTCAATCTATCATTTGCCAGATCTGTAGTATACTTGTTGCATGTTCTCATGGCTACAATGTACCCACATCCATCACAAAGAGGCGTTCAGAGATCTGGAGCAGATGAACGGAGGAAGAAGAGTGCGGAGGTGGGAGCGGGAGGGCTCTCGGCGACAAGATTTTCTCCGTCGTAGGGCGAGTGATCGGAGGGAATCCCTATATTGGGAGTTAGAGCGGGGGCTAAAATTTCGAAGGGCGGTGTCTGGTGCTGGATAGAAGGAAGCTTCTAGGTCTACCGATCACGAAGTTGAGAGGTTTGAGAGGGGCTGGATGACCGTTTCACACTGCAAGCGAGGCAAGTGTTGTTTCCACTGCGGTGTGTATGGCTATGTTGCTGTGGGGTGCACCCTTCCATCGAGGTGTTTCTCCTGTAATGCCTTTGGACATCATCGTTCTGATTGCAGCCGTAGTAATCGTTGTGGTTGTGAGGACGATGTTGCAGCCGCTTCTGTGAATGTGCTTCCTAGTGATCGCTGGAGTTTTTTTGCTCGGTTGTGGTGGAAGGCCCTGTTGGGGCGAATTTCTTAGTGAATAAGATGGCCAGTAAGAGTTCCTTTGTGCTGGGCTCCGGAATCAATGGCCACCTGGATGTCGCTTCGATCCGGGCTGAGGTGTGGTCGGTGCTGGGCTCCTTTTCGGGAGATGTGATCGCTCTTAGATGGGAACTGCTGCTGCAAGAGAGGTTTGTCAAGGCCTGAGGCCACGAAGTTCGTGATGGGAGGTGGAATGGTGAGATATTGACGGCTCCCCCGCTTCGCGGATGGTGAAGGAAGAAGAATTAACATGTGGGTGGCCCAAGTATTTGGGGTACCCTTCCTCTTGCACTCTATGTTGGTTATGCGCTCGGCCTTGAGGCCACTTGGGTTCGTGACGAAGATCATCTCTGATGGAATGATGCCTGGATTTGACCCCCTGGCTATGTTTGTTCTGCTTGAATTTAGGCCGCCGACTGTGGTGGACTCTTCGTGCTCTGTCCGTGTGGGCCATGCGATCTTTCGGCTGGTGGTGGAGGCGGTGCCACCGTCCTCTCCGTCGGTATTGTCCGATGTGGTGGGACCTACTTTCTCGCCACAAACCTTATTAACGCAATCAATTTATCTGTGTCCTGCCGTTTCGATCCCCCTCTTGGGCTGTCTTCCTTCTTGGGAACAATGCGTGGCAACGTTTCAAATGGTTGATGCTTTGAAGACTCACGTTTCTTCCTTTGTGACTCAGCGACAATTCAATTCACCTTTAGGAATCATCGTGAGGGTTCGTCGATTGAGATGCCTCGATTTTTGGTGCCGCCTTTGGGGGTGAAGAATGCGAAGGGCTCATTCTTCTTAGATGATGATCCGTTCAGGCCACCCTATGTTCGGGTTGATAACCCGAGTGTCGTTCCTGATTGTGCTCGAGCCTCTGGTGCCGACCAGATCACAGAACTGAGGTCTGTTTGTGCTACCTTTGGTGTTGGTCTGCTCTTTGAACCCATGACCAGTTGTGTTGCCTGCTCAGAGGCCCGACTATCGGACCCAATCGTTGTCGAGCCCCGTACTCTACTTTATACACTGAGTACCATGATGATGGAGAACTCGAACGAGCAGGACCTGCTCCAGAACCCTTCCTCGACATATGAGCAGGCATTGGGTGGACCTGACGGAGGTCAGGACTCTGCTCCGCATGCAGAAACGGCTGATTTCGATGAGAACGGACCGCTGGTGGGCAAGAAGCTCCAAGGTACACTTGTCAGGGTGGGAAACCACCCGGTGATGGATTCTCGCGAAGTTGTTCAAATGGAACAGGACATTCGTTCTTTGCAGGTATCACTTTCGCATGTCGAATGGAGCTTGAATCTGAATCAGGCTGTCAAGTCGTTGGCTTGCCCAGTTGGAACAAGCCATGCCCGTCCTCCTACCTCTTCAAGCTCTTGTTAGCTGCCAAATGAAAGTGGTATTGGGAGGAATTTAAGAGATATAGACCTCAGAAACAGCAGCAACGAACGACCGAGGCAAGCAAAGTTATCTCTGAGGAGAATAGCGTGTGCACCGGGAATGGTGCAGACTGGGGGAAAGAAGGTAGTCCAATGAAGATGTTAACTTGGAATTTTAGGGGTTTGGGTGACCAGAAAAACGGAGGCTATTGGGTGGCCGTTTTGTGGAGAGGGGTTGTGACATTGTACTCTTGCAGGAGACAAAACTTTCATCGAGTGTTGCGGTGACTTGGAACTCTTTAGGGACAGGTCCCCCCTCTAGTTTATGTGCTCTTGACATGGTTGGTTCTGTAGATGGCTTGATGGTGGCAGAACAGCATTTCCAGGGAAGACGCGGCTTTTGGGTGGTGGTTTCAATCTCACCCTTCTCTCCTAGGACCACCCCAGATCTCGAAGGGGTCAGAACATGGGTTCGCTTGCGTTCACGGACTTGATCGATGACCTGGAGCTCGAAGTGAGTGATGCCAGTGACACCAAATTTACCTGGAAGAACTCCGATTCACGCTCTCGTATCGACAAATTCCTGACCTCTTTAGGAACTTCTTCTGGAGTTTCCTCTCTCCTGTTGTGCGAGACCTCGCACGAGATCCGATCATTCGCCTTTTCTGTGGGACTCTGGTGACGGGGAAGCACATCAGAGTTTCTTTTGGTTTAAACGGGTCTGGTACTGGAGGTTTCTTTCAGAGTGCGGGTTCAGATCTTTTGGTCTTCTCTCTCTGTTTCTAGCTCGGCAGCTACTCGCTTGGCCCAAAAGCCTATTTACCTTCGCAAACACAAGTGTGCGTATAAGAAGATCTGTGACTCCAGATTGGTCACCCAAATCACGGTGGAGGCGGATATGCGTAGGCTATAAGACTTGGAGGTTGTTAGGGATCTGGTGGACCAAGAATGGGTTGCGAGGTTTGCAACTCAGAAGACTATTGCAGCTGAAGATACGAAGAGGGTTACTAAATGAAAGCAGTGATCCAGGTAGAAGTGGCTCTTGGAGGGTGATGCCAACATGGGCTTTTTTCATCGGATGGCCAATGGATGTCGTAGGCATAATGTCTTCTGATTTGTGGTGGTGAATGAGGTTAGGGTTGAGGGTAATCGTCAGATGGGCAGAACTTTAGCTGATCATTTCCATGAGTTCTCTCGGAGGATGGAGTCGAGGCAGTGGAGATGGATCGACGCTGGTGCAGCTCGGATTTCTTTAGCACATGCCAATAGCCATGAGCATAATTTCACACCTGAGGAAATCAAAATCGTGGTGTGGAATCTAAACGTTAATGGTGTCCCGGGCCCAGAAGGTTTTCCTGTGTTCTTTTTCTGTGAATCTGGCAGATGGTGGGCAATAAGGTGGTGGATGTTATCAATGAATTTTCAGAAGGCAGTGCTAGATATGAAAGATTGAACCATGTTGTTATTTTCATGCCTCCCAAGAAGATGTTGAAAGGGTAGAAGACTTTAAACCAATTACGCTCTCCAATGCGATTTACCTCATTGAGGCTATGGTGCTTGCCACTCGACTGAGTAGGGTCATGGAACATATCATTTCCCCTCTGCAGTATGCTTTCATACCATCGAGGCAGATTGGGGATAGTGTTACCATGGCTACAGAGATTGTATCTGACTGGAAGAGACGCAAGGTAAAGGGCTTTCTTTGACAAGTGAATTTCTCAAAGGCATATGATTCAGTAGACTAGCGCTTTCTTTGGGCGACCCCTCAGTAAGAGGGGTTTCCCTCCTCGATGGATCGGTTGGGGGAAGCGTTGGGTGACTACAGCCTCATATGTGGTGATTGTCAAAGGACGCTTGAAGGTTGTCCTCTTTCAGCCCCGGAGGAGGGTTCGATAGGGTTGTCCTCTTGCACTTTTGTTGTTTATTACTACGGCAGATGTCTTACCTTGCATGGTGAACCAGGTTGTTAGTATTGGTCTAACCTTGGGTTACTCATGTGAGGATATCTCCATTCCCCTTATGCAGTAAACATATGACACAATCTTCTTTGTGGAAGGCAGGAAGGAGGATGCTAGAGGTATGGCCATAACCTTGGACTTTTTCAGCGCGATGTCTGGCCATGTTCTTAACCATGGAAAGGCTGCGTTTGTGCCATTTGTCCTCTCTGAGGAGGCGATGAGGGATTGCATTGTAGAGCTTGGTACAAGTTGTGGTTCTTTGCCTATTACCTATTTGGGGTTCCCTCTCGTCTTGGGAAGGATCAAGATTGCGGACCGGTTTCTGCTTGTTGAGAAAATGGACAAGAGTGTCCACCTGGTGGATTGGGTGACTATTTGTTTGCCAAAAGTGAATGGTGAGCTTGATGTAAGGAACTTGGAAACCATGAACAAAGCACTTTTGTTGACGTCGGTTAGTCGGTTGCTTAGTCGGGCTAGCGACATCCCCGAGCAGCGTTAGGATGCATCTTACAGCCTTGGGGAGCGCCTGACAGCGTTGGGATACGCCTGTTGGCGAACGGCGCTGATGCTGCCAACGTTGGGCGACGCTTGGCTATGTTGGCAGCGCCCTAAGGTGTTGGTGGTGCTCCAGTGAAGTATGGATTAGGTTAGGCTCTAGTCTAGAACCGTCACTCTGATACCATGTGGGGAAAAATTGCATGTTTCATAGAGACCCTAAAGCTCTCTTATATAGGAGAAAAGTCCAATGTAAATTACAGAAGCGGAACAAGAAGAAATAGAAATCAGAAACAAAACACCAAGAACAAAATCGGGCTCATGAGTAAAAAAGGTTCCCTTCAAATGGTAAAACGCATTAGCAATTTAACTAATAAGAAGATTCCCTCGAAATACAAAGAAAGGTGACAAAGCAAGGACGAAACCGATAAAAATGCAATGAACCAACAAAAGTCCACGACAAAGTGGGAGTTCAATCTAGGGCAAATAATGGGCATCTCAAGCGAGAATTGTGACATCGGCACGAAAAATTGAAATACCAAAACTTGCATTCCTGACAAAAAGTAACATGGTATAAAGCAAAATAACAAATTTGATAACAATCTTGTGACACGGATAGGAACGTAAAGAGATGACCTGATTTGCCCCCAAGTAAAGGTTCAAGTACGACTCTTAATGTGGACAAAGAAGACACGAAGAATTGCTAGAAAAGGCACAAAAAAGTGGATACTGCAAACAAAATACAATAATGTAAAATAAGAATCGATGATCGACCAGATGGCAGGAAAATGTTGCACATCTCGCAGTTTTGCAGCGTTATCATTCAACCCACTCAAATTGCACATGAATTTAAAGATTGTTCAAGAATTGTCATACTTGTATGGGCCAATCTTATGCATAATGTAATACAAAGTCAAGAACGGTAATCATTTGTAATAATGATGACCATTAAATAGAGTTACCAATATAGATTTGACAGCATCAAAAAGAAGAAATATGTACAATGTCAAAAAACATTTAAGGAATAATATGTGAAAAAAAAACACCATACCCTTCCATTATCATATATTAAAGAGGGGGTTCGCCCCTCCATCTATTAATTTTTTGTCAAAAAATTCCCAGTTTACCCCTCAAAATTCCCTCTCCCTCTGCAGTCGTCAATGCCTTTACCTTTACTTTTTGTTGTTTTCTCATTGCCATCGGTATGTAGCATCCACGTGTTTTATGAAGCCCTCTTCTCGGCAGGACCGGTTATGGACCACGTGTTGCCATGCGGTACTCCTCGAGAAGGATTCTCCATATATTTTTATACTCCTTTCGACTTCTCGCTTTCGACCCCACTTGGATCCTCCGTCATCGTTTTCCCTCCTCCATCGCAGAGGCTGTTCTGCTTTGTGCTTCCTTCCAGTGTGTCCACCATGTCTGGAATCAACCGCACGGAGGAGCTCTTGGATTGTCATCCCGAGTCCGATGCCTCTGAAGGTACTCTGCTACATATATCCAACATTTCATATGTAATATATGCTTAAGCATATTGATAGATAATTTTTTTCTTGTTGGATCTGCAAGCAAAACCAGATGTACCGTCACTTCTTTTTCTTTTTCCTGTTGATATACTGCACACTATATTGATAGATAAAGGTTTTTCCCTGTTGCATCTACATGCAAAACCAGATATGTAATATACACTTAAGCATATTGACAGATGAAGGCTTTTTTGTTGTTGATCTGCAGGCAATACCATATGTGTCATGCCTTCTCTTTTTCCATGTGGTTATTGTTTCCTACTGTTTTTAAGAGCGTTTTACGTATATGTTATAATTTTTTCCCTGTTGATATGTAATGCACACTATATTGATAGATAAAGGTTTTTCCCTGTTGCATCTACATGCAAAACCAGATATGTAATATACACTTAAGCATATTGACAGATGAAGGCTTTTTTAAGAGCGTTTTACGTATATGTTATAATTTTTTCCCTGTTGATATGTAATGCACACTATATTAATAGATAAAGGTTTTTTCCTGTTGCATCTACATGCAAAACCAGATACGTAACATACACTTACGCATATTGACAGATGAAGGCTTTTTTGCTGTTGGATCTACCGGCAATACCATATGTGTCATGCCTTCTCTTTTTCCATGTGGTTATTGTTTCCTACTATTTTTAAAAGCGTTTTACGTATATGTTATATTAGTATGAATATATTAACAGTGATGTGCATTGATGTAAGTATTTGAAAGCAACTTGCATATATTGTCTTACGGAAATGTTAACATCTGCATGCAACATAAATATATTACACTGACGGGACTAAGCAACATGAATATTGTAAATTATGACTTACAAATTGATGTTATAACTACATGTTCGATATTGTATAATTGTATAATAACTTATTCAGGAGTGTATACATCATTGTATAGTTGTGCTAGAAATTATATTGAATTGAATAGGATGCAACCGAATGCTTAATTACAACCTATACAATTCAATATCAAAGTACATGTTTGATATAACAAGTTATTGCAATATTTTATAATGCATTTTCAACGAATTTTATACAGTGTATTGGAAGATATTACGAGTGTATAAATTAATGTATGATATGATGTGGTAGAGGACTAGAAATATTTCTAATATACATGTCATGTATTTTTAGATGGCATATATTTTAGATTGTACATTATGATTTGGTGAATATATGATGAATGTATAGGTCATTGTATTTTACAGTTAAAAAATAACTTGAAATATTTCTAATATACATGTCATCTAAACATATATTTCTTAGACTGTGCATTATGATTTGGTGAAGATACGACGAGTTTGTAAGTTATTGTCTTCTACAGTTAAAAAATTAACTTCAAATATTTCTAAGATACCTGACATGTAATATATCTTAGATTGTTCATTATGTTTTGGTAGGTTATTGTATTTTACAGTTAAAAAACAACTTGAAATATTTCTAATATACATGTCATGTATTTTTAGATGGCATATATCTTAGATTGTGCATTATGATTTGGTTAAGATATGATGAATGTATAGGTTATTATATTTTACAGTTAAAAATAACTTGAAATATTTCTAATATACATGTCATTAAACTATATTTCTTAGACTGTGCATTATGATTTGGTGAAGATATGACGAGTTTATACTTTATTGTCTTTTACAGTTAAAAAATTAACTTCAAATATTTCTAAGATACCTGACATCTAATATATCTTAGATTGTTCATTATGTTTTGGTGCAGATATGACGAGTTTATAAGTTATTGTCTTTTTTCAGTTAAAAAAATAACTTGAAATTTTTCTGTTATGTTTACTAACAAAACAAATTCACGAATATCTGTGATTTACTATATTCACATGTGTATGTTTAATCAAGCTTTGCTTTTTTACTTAAATACGAGAGTGTACTTCACTAAATCACTACCGGCATTGAGGATCATCACTCTGAGCATGTGCGGTATGATGGTACGTTAGAACTTTACTGATATTCAACTTTCATTCTTCCTTATTTTGGCAAATGCGAAAATTAGTACTTGAAACAAATCTAAATAACGATAATATAGATTTCATCGTAGTTTCAATTTTAATCATTAATTTATTTGTTCGTTGTTGGCATGTTTAATAAGAATATATACACATTTAAAAAAAACATCGGAATGTAAAAGAAGATTCTCCCCATCTATAACATATATTAAAGAGGAGGGATCCGGACATAGGTGTCATTAGATATATTTGTTAAGGGTAAAGTTGGAATAAGGATGACAACAGCTATCCCATGCTTCTCCCACTGAAATTGCCGCGACATGATGCCCACGTTCTACAGACCCCTCTCAGCCTTAGCATGACAGCTCCCTCCCTCCGTCGCCGCTCCACCGCATGCTGTGTAAGGTACTCTCCGATACTTGGGTCTTCACTCGCTATCAGCAACATCATCAATGCTGCTCGTGTGTCTCAATATGAATCCTTTCAAGAAGAAGCTTCTCATGTTTGGTGACAGTGACTCTATTTAATGTTAACCTCGGCATGGCGAAACCCCTCAGGATCTAACTGAGATGGCATGGAGCAGGGTCGATAACCCTAGAGTTGGGCTGTGGAGAGGAGGAGAGAGGTCACACGGGCCCAAACATCTTCCTATCGCTGAAACGTCTGTTGTATTCCTAATTTCAAACCTCTTTCTGTGCCATTGAACATGCATGACAATAGTTCTACGCATCAACTTATGCAACAAGTGCATGGCAATGAACATGGATGTAAAGACCCTCTTCAGATCTCATCATAAGGTCGAGACCACCCCATATCTCTTTGTATCACAGAACGTGCAGGTACATGGCAATGAGTATCGACCTCTACTACATGTGCATTATGAATCGGCAATGAGAACCTCTACACTCTGTCGTTGAACCTACCCGTCCATTTGACCAAAATATGTCACTCTCCTATGTTGCCGAACTTACAAGTGCATAACAGAAATCACTCACTTCTGCATCGACCTCTCCTCTAGCTGTACCTACAGGTGCATGACGATGAGAAGCACTTCGTTTAAATCAAGGTCATGCCAGTAAACAGCTTCATGTCACATGAAATACATGCAATACACCCGTCTCCATCGAGAGTTCTCATACTATGCATTGTAAATATGAAACTATTTACTATCTTATATAGATACACTACAGATTATTCTTTAATATAAATTTATCATCCCCTGTAACAATGGATTAAATTAAAGTGCTTAAGCGAGTGATGAGGAGCAAAGATTATATAGGATTGTCTAGCAATATGATTGTTCGTGGGAACAAGAGACATTGTTAACACAAATAAAATACCATGTAGATTTGTGTCCAAGGTAATGTGTGTTCATGTATGCTTAAACGATATTTCAATGTACAATTGATAGTGGTATTTAATTATCTACATGTGTACGTATTTACCACATTGTTTTTGACGTGACATCATTAAGAGAGCGTTAAATTTATGAAAGTCAAACTACTACGTACGTTAGGCTTCTGATTTCTTTCCAAATATGATGCAAGGCCAAAGTATATCCTACGAGAGGATATACCACCAAGATTTCCATCTATACAAACTTTTATTGAAGTGATGTCAAACTCTAGAAGAGTCAATCGTGACATAAATTAATACATTAAGACTTTCTTAATGGCTTGCGCCCATTATACCTCACATACGAGGTCTGTATCCGCATTCTCCATCTCCCTGATATTATGCCCTTAGTTTTCTTTCTGATTGCTTCATATTTGAGGTTTTGGATATTATTAACGACTTGTCTAATGTCCTATATGATTTCTTACTTAAGTTGTTTTAGGATAATATATGATGGATTTTTGTTTTCTAACTGAACAAAATTGACATCAAGGTTTGACATCTTCTTAAAATCTACTTGATATACGTAACTTTTTAAAAGATTTTAAATAATAGAAATTCAACAAGTGAAAATCAAAGCTACTGTTTTTTTTAAGTAATTAATTTTCTTCAAAAAAATTTATCTAAGTTATCATATTGTGAGTTATCATATTGTGTGGCATCTCACAAAGATAGTATCTCTGTAATTAGATATTGCTACGTTGTGGGATCCAAATTACAAATTTGATTTGTTTTATTTTAAGAGGTATGGTTGGCGATGTATCTATAATAATGCTATTTTTTAAGCATTGTAATTAAGATTCTGAGATATTTTGTATGATTGTGTTATATTTTCAATACAATTAGCTTACCCGTGCAAAGCACGGGCCATGCGCTATATATATATATATAAGCGGGAGCACTTCCACCGACATCCATTAATTTTTTATCAAAAAAAATCCGATTTTGACCTTCCCATTTCCCTTCCGATTTTGACCTTCCCATTTCCCTGTGCCATTCCAAAATTGCCCTTCTCAATTCCAATACTGTTGTGCCCTCATGTCTCTCCGCAGTGCAAACGTCTTCTCCGGCCAGCTCCCCGCCTTCCGCCACCTCAGGCACCTCTCCATCGCCTACAACCGCCTCTCAGCCCTCCCCCACACCACGTGTTCTCCTAAGAAAGACGGTCATCACTTTCGCCCGACGACGCTACGCTCGCCTTGGCTGCTCGCCCACGTGCTTCCACTACCCTCTCTGCCGGGGTCGACTCCTCTCTTCAGGACTCCCCCGGCTCCGATCCCTCTCCCTCCTTTAACGCCACCACCACCTATCCGCCCTCCACCACTCGACCTCCCATTCCCTCGTGGTTGGAAACCCTCGACCCAACTCTGGCCTCTTTGGAGAACCTACTTCACTGTCTCATCCCTAAAGGCCCTCCCCTCAGATGACGACGACCCTCCATCTTTCTACTCCATCTCCGAAACTGCTGCTATTTCTGCTCCCTCGCTTGCTCTAGGCATCCCGCTGCGTGCGACCTATCAAAGAAAGTATCATGCTTAAATAAATTGGGGACTTGAATTTATGACAACATCATCATCATCATCATCATGCCAAACTCAAATAATTAATGGTTCCAAATTTTGGACTCGCAAAATCCATCATGCGTGAAATCAAGCCCATTTGTTTTACAGTAGTTTATATGTTAAACATTATATTTTAAAGTAAGATTAAATGTTAGTGGTCATGGCCTTATGCATGTCCACCATATCCTGATGTCAATATCGTAGATTTCAGATGGAGCTTTCATAATAAGCGAGAAATTGAACTCAAAATCAACTAGCACAGAGTAAGATATTTTTAACCTTATCGTAAGTTTCATATCATCGTATGTGAGCCTATTAGTTTAACTCACCAAATATTCTCCTGGAACCCATCAAACATTCCCTCAATATATGATCTTTACATCATACCTCTCAAACTACATTCTATTATTCACCATTGATTTTGTTCTCATATTAGCAGTTTACTTCCTCAATAATGTTTTTGTTATGCAAATATTTTTGTATATGACCGACTTGTCTGTAGTTATGTTCTAATCTCAGTCAGATTATTTTTCAATGCAATACTCTTATTTCATTTTCAACATGTTTTTCATTTCAAGAAACAAGAAAAGTGCGAACGATTCTCAAAAACTTTGTTTTGCAACTACTGCCAATCCCAAACACATAAATGCATCTTTACGAATCCTAAAGGGACACAATCCCTTTTACCAAGTCTCACCAGTGATAAATTTTGTTCTTAATTTACTCGCTCACATCTCAATCCATCAACAACTTCATACATTGTTAACAACTTGGGTCCCTCACAAGAGCAAAAGGACCATCTTAACCCACTTGCATATTTAACTTAGAATTGTCCTTAATCGGCTATTTGTTCGAGTCACTACAAACTGGTCAAGTTCTGTATCAACAAAGTTGGACTTTGTGGGTAGATTATTTTTCTTGCCATTTGATGTTGTATTTGGTACTCTGACTATGCGAGTCTGGTATCTTTGTCTCCATGTTCTTAGGATGTACATTTGATTTGTGCTATACATATTTCTCATAACATATATTGTTTGTAATTTTATACCCATCACCATTATATATGAATAAGTGTTAGCTGCTGACTATCCATTTTGAGCCCATACAAAATAGTTTTCCCTTCTTTTAGATGTTCACCGGTGAGACGAAAATCACATAAAATACGATCAGAGAAAAAGCTATGGCAGAAGAAGAAAGGTAAAAAAAGAAGAAAGGTAAAAAAACACCGACGTCAAGCGGCTGAATAGAAGGAGGAAAAATCATAGCTTCCCGAAGACGAAACCAAGCAAAGGACAATGTTTATTGAGCAAGAATAAAAAGGAAGGAAGAGTAGCAAATCGAGAAAAATCCTAAACATGATTAGGGAAGAAATACCTTTGAGCCTTCACAGAAAACGGTGGTGCACCCAAGAATCAGATGCTTGAGCACGTACAAAAAGCTTATGACGAACAGACTTGACGAAGAGGGGATGGAAGGAACACGGAGAGGATGGGCAAAGAGGGTGTGCTTCTTCGCAAGTCGGCGCAGGAAACGGGAGGAAACAAAAAAATTAGGGTTCCACCGAATATGCAGAAGGCAACAATCATATGGTAATGACATGGGTTTTCTCGTAAATTTCGGGAACGACACGGGGCATTAACATGCAAAGGAAAAATCAAAGGGGGGGGAGGGCAGGAAAATACGGGAGGGAAACGACGACGGGAAATTATGGGAGGGAAACAGAAAACTTCAATCATGATTTTTAATTCCATATACGGGAGGGAAACGACAAAGAAATTGCGTCAGACACAGGGAATCAATACAGGGCTCAACGTGGCATGCGCACAAATGTCCCAGGGAAGAACCCTGTTTTAGTATAATGTATAGATAATAGTGTAAGATAAGGTGTCTTTGCGTGTAATATGTAAAAGTACTGCAATAGTTATACTATTAGCATATTAAAAGACTAGCACAAGTTTAAACCTTAATGCTGATATTTTTCTTTCTTCAAGTTAATACAATAAGCAAAACTTGAACGGATATGACTTGCAACTTCTTTTCTAAGCTATCATCTACTTCTGGTTTCCATTCACTAGAAGTTCATGACATCATTTTATGTAGTAGAAATCAGCAATTACGACGGAGAAATTGCGACTGAAGATGTTCCTTCAGCAGCAACCTCGGGGTTCTCCACATCCAAGGAGATCATGAGCCATTGAGGTTAAGCCGATCTTCATCTGCCTTGCGAAGATGTTCCAGATTTTTCTGAAAAACAACAACCACAATGGGAGCGATAACTACCTCTATACTCACAGTCGATGCAATTGCTTCTCCGGAAACCATCAAAAGAGCCCGGACAATGACCTTGATCACTTTTCCATCTCAGGCACTCCTGCAACTCAATTTCGTGGTGACGCGTTTCTGATCGTCAGGTTACCGGAATTTCTCTCCATTTTGTCTTAATTGCTTCGCATTTGACTACCTTCTTTAGCATGGTCTTGATAAGTCTTGGAGAGTCTTCATTAGATAAATTGATTGATGACAAAGAATTTAAACATAAAAAAGATCATGATGAGAATGTAAGCTTAAAAGAGATTGAGTTCCTCAAACAACTCTTCTCTGAATCATCTTAAGAATTGGAAGAGGAAAGCACAATCCAAATTGTTGAGATTAAATCCAAGGTTAAATTCGAAGTAGCAGAAGAACCATATCTTCCAGGGGATGTCTTTAGCTATATGGAGGCAGAAGCATGATTTGAAGTTAGAGTGCGTGAACAACATAGCGATCACGCAGTTGATTGTGACGTAAATGCCGATTTGGAGTAGGTCAACTTCCTGGAGCATCTTATTTTTGAATTAACTCAATAATTTCAAGAGGAATGTGCAGCTGAAGTTACTGATGTAAAAGCTACAGCCAAATATGATGTATTAGAAAATTGACATAATCTAAAAGGATGTCTTCGTCTCTACAGAAGCAAGATCCGGAGCTAGAGTAGATGAACATCATGACGATCACGTCGTCAGTTGAGACAAATATGCCCATTTGGTAGAGAATGTAAAATGGTAATGTAACATAATAAATGATGTTGTAATGATAATAATAATATTGAACATGACCATTTTCTATAACAATTTACTTCCCCGTGCAGCGCACGGGCTCCCCACTAGTTCGATTTATGGAAGACATGATGTACTTTGCAGACCCCGATCTTATGTGTCCCCTTCATCGAGGATACCTTTATGAATATGAAATTTCTGATGGCGAACTCCAGTGGTGTACGCCACTGATCGACATTTTTTTCCTTGCTTTAAGTGGCTCTCAATTGACATCTGATTGTGTCAATGGTCTCTACAGTCTGCCTAAATTTTTCTGACCCATGTGAGACCTCTTCAATTTGGTCCCAACTGGTTAAGGTGTGACATCGTTTGCTTTATAATGCCTCGAACATGGCGTACAGATACTCGAGTGGATACTGTTGCAGTTCAATTCGATCAGGCACATGTGATTTATCCAACACCCCTTCTACTCCAATATGCACGATATCAATTGATCCTCCAGTGTTTGGACCCTCCTCTCGCTATCTATTGGTCTATGGGTAGTAGGCTATATTGTACCCAATCCTCGATGTCTCAACATCCCAGTTGGTTGACTTTGTTTAACAAAGATCTATAATTCTTTTTTTTTATTTTTTAAAATGTAAGATAAAAGTAAGATTCTTAATGTTTGGTTGGAATTATATTGCTACTTTTGTTTCATCGTGGTTGTATTAAGAATGCCCAAATCTATATACATATACGAATGTATGCTTAAAATAAAAAAAATATTTTTAAAATAGTGGAAAATAAAAAAATTGATTGTCACCAAATGCGATTAATCCTGATTTCCTGAGTTAGTGCTTATTCGACTGAATATCATTTGCTGGCTTTTGAAACCTTCCCTATTGCTGGACATGTCTTGTTCTGTTTTAGAAGAAATATGCAATTTAAATGCTGACATATTGTGAGAGGTTGACATATTAAGCCAAACATGCTCAATTTCCTATCGATTTCAAGGCTCTGCTATATGAGAAGGATA
Source organism: Ottelia alismoides (assembly GCA_037367405.1). Lineage (NCBI taxonomy): Eukaryota > Viridiplantae > Streptophyta > Magnoliopsida > Alismatales > Hydrocharitaceae > Ottelia > Ottelia alismoides. Next base: position 163,391 of record JAZKJV010000293.1, read on the forward strand.
AGCTGCAATAAACAGAGCATCTTCTTGAGGCTGGTAGAAACTACAATGAGATATGAGATCTTGTGAAAATAGGGTAGATGTGGAGACCTTGCAGAAAGGGATTGAAGTTGCTTATGCAGAGGGCTATGCTAAGGAATTACTAGAAGAATAGATCAAGAAATTGAAGGACAATGGGGTCAGAAGGGAGGATTTACATGTCGAGAGCATTATCGATGCCACAGTCACCAATTCGATGAATGAAATATCATGAGGTCATAGAGTGGTTGTTCACTGAAGATGAAGAAGAATAGGGTGAATGACAACATGAAGAGATGATTTCTTCCTTGAAAAAAGCTCACAGTCACAATAATAAGAAGGAAAAAGTGAGCAATGAATCAAACATGCAAGACAATTCGCTACTTAATGATTTGAATTTGGCTGATGATTGGTACATTGCGAGAAAGATTAGGTAGAAGCATTAAATAGATTAGAAGGGATCAAACATGAGTTTTTTTTGGGTCTTGTGTGATCAGTTGAACTTGATCTTACTTTGGAGCACTCGAGATTAGGGATGAAAACGATCAGATACATATACGAATATAGGTATAATCGTATCCTTATCCATTTCAAAATATGAATACGAATGTGGATGCAAATATTTACGGATGTGAAAAATGTGTTATCATATCCTTAAAAACGAATACGAATATAAAACGAATACGAATCGGATACCAATAATAACAGAAAGTTTTAATAGATTAACTAAAATATACATGTTAAGGATGGTTTACACTTAAAATAAATATACCATGCATAGTCATTTCATAACAACTAAATCAACAATGGTGAATGCAATCATAAAATATTGTTACACACACTTATAAATAAATCTATCACTATACTTATGTACAAAAACGAATATACGAATACGAATGCGAATATTAGTGAATGTCAAAGTGATATCCATATTCGCATCCATTTTAAAATGAATATGAATACGAATGTCAAAATACATATAAAACGAATACAGTACCAGATCGAATACGAATATATTCACATTCGTTTTCATCCCTACTCGAAATACCTTTGAGAAATGTAAGACGAGCTTAAGTTATCTCTTCATCTGAGATGACTATTATGGAGAGTTGGTGAAGAAATTACCGAAGAAAGTGGAAGAATGGGGGTTGGTGTGGGGGGTGGGGGAGCTCCTTGTATCACCTCTTGTCCACCTCGTATGTATTATCATCGTATAGTTTCATGCTAGGATCTGTCCAAGCATGTCTCTGAGTGGAGATTAGTCACATACTTCCTTTGGATCATCACAAACCCCCCTTTGGGATTTGACACATTTTCTGCAGAGAAAGGTGGCCCAAACAAAGTTGGCACATGTACATCGATATCGTTCCAATAAGAATGGAAGGAGCTTCAACATATGGATATTGGAGACTAGACCCGTCTGTAGAGACCCATTTACAAACAACAACATCTAATCACACTACCCATGAGTATGGTTTGAAATACAAGAGAAGAATTGTCAAAATTGACACGACAATGGAAATACTTAGTTATTTGACTAATAGACAATAAATTCATTGAAAAATATGGTGCATGAAGCACATCCTGTAGATGCATAGATGGAGTAAAACACACATTTCCTTGCCATGTTATAGGAGAATGAATCCCATCTGCAATGCCCATTGATTTGCCTGGAGGAATATATCTTTAAGATGCAAACTGAGCCCGGTCTCCACACAAACAGTGAGGTGCACCAGAATCCATGATCTACTTTATCATGTCTACCTTGTGACACATGGTAAGAGCATAGGCAATACCCGAGGAGCTGGAAGAGGCTCTGACTGTAGCATTAACATCAGGTTGACCTATAGGAGCACTAGTCATGGCAACAACATGAGTCATGATATCCCTCAAACGAGAGAAAATATCATCCAACTTCTGACCAGTAGGAGCAGAAGTTGCGGCAAGCTCATCCTGCTCAGCCACATGAGCAGATGTAGGATAGCCATGCTTTAGGTAGCAGTCTCCTTTGGATGACTGGGTCGATGGTAGTAGGTGCATGGATCACGTTGACGTCTAATTCCTCTGCCACATACACCACACCCTGTGAAGCTTCTCAAACACAGAGAATAATAGAAGATGTGCAAAGGACGACCAATTTGTCTGGTCGTGAAGGTATCAAACTATAATGGGAGAATCTTGATTTCATTCTTCTCCTGACCATACGTGGCAATAAGGATATCCCACATTGCCTTGGTAGTGGTCTAATGTAAAATATCATTGGCTATCACTGTGATGGGAGTCTCGGAGAGTCAAACACACATGCATGCATCATCTTGCTTCCCTGAAGCATTCGCCCTCGTCTTGTGTGCCGTCTTTGATTGCGTTAGAATGTGCTCCTTGTTATTGCAGGGACCATATCTCATACTTTGTCCCATCTATCTCATGATGGGTACCAAAATATTGAATGCTTCGGACAATGAGAAGATGCTACCCTTGATTTCTGACATGATTATAAGAAGGTCGATACTTAACTTGACTGGAGCTATAGACTACTGAAAAACATCTACATGATCATACATGGAATCGGTTGTGTGCAGATTCATGCTACAACCAAGGTTGTAGAAATCGATAGTCGATGCTCGATCGGCTGGGTCACTGACTAAAGATTAATCAGTAGTCTGACGACTAATCGGATTTAGTCAGGCTTTAGTCGATGTTGATTTTTTTTAATTATGTTAAATATATAAACCACACATATATTCTTATGTATTTACATTGATTGTACATTTTCTATACTACTATATTGAAATAAAAGAAGTATCTGAATTTAAATAAGATATTAAGCATATTAAAATATGTATGCTTTTAAAAAAATAAAAAAATACAGAATCTTTATGAAAAACTTGATCGGTTGACCGATTATTGCTCGATTGGTCAGTATTCAGTCAACCACCCTATCGATTCGACTAGTCGACTGACTTTTACGATAGTGGCTACAACCATTCCCTCAACCTCGAAAGAGCCATGGTATGATTAGGATGATTTATAGGTTTGAAATCACCCTAAAACCTTCAAAGCACTCCCCAAAACTGATCAAGACAACACCCGAGCCCCAGTGTTGCCAAGTGATGCTACCATAACCCTAGATGGGTCTGACGGTGCCTTTGGGGGGTTGGGCTGTGGACCTGGGTGCTGCTTGGACCCTAGATGGTGTTTGTAGATGCCACTAGCGGTTGGGTGATTCATCTCGGCTTAGAGGAGGGTCCGGCGAAGAGGTGATGTCTCTAGAGGGCATATCAACACTATGCAACAGTGAGAGGGCTTCGATGACAAGGTTTGGCGATAGAGAGGGGCCTTTAACGACAAGATTAGGCAGCGAAAGGCCTGGGGGTGGTGGGGGTTGGGTGCGAGGGCTCAATCTCCATTCTAGGAAAGAAAATAATTGATTTATCATTCATAAGGCCCTAGAGTTCTCTTATATAGAGAGGTGAACCATGTTGGGCAAATTACATAGTAGAGATAAAAGAACAAATAAATATCTAAATCATGAAAAGATAAAGTAATTCTGAACACATTAAATGTTATTTAATGTTGCTTCTCGCTAACCCCCATTATGGGTAATTCAGAACTGGATGCACCTAGAAACGAGTCCGTAGGACCCTTCACTTTCTTGGTAGTTGATACTACTGAATCTAGATGATTATGATGTCTACTACTTCCATGAGTATCTTGCATCTCATAGACACACACTTTGCAAAGTTATTCCATCTCTTTAATTGTTCTTATATTCTTCTTTTCTTTTAATACACTTGAGAGGCGCCGTCTTATAATCCTTCCACCACCCAAAGTGGGAAGTAGTCGATGCTCTGTGAAAATAGCCTTACGAAGTGCCCACCTCTCTATGGGTGGTGCGACTCTAGCGTTCATTCGAGCCACATGGCCCAACTCCAAACTTGGAATGTGTAAGACATATGGAAGCCCCTTATAGGCGCACTGGGATAGATAAATACCCCATATCTGAACCACACCTTGAAGCCCCCACTTTGGTTACAAGCTTGTGTTGCCAATCTTAGCTATTCTTCTCTTTTCTAGTTGCTAACACTTCATTTCATTTCTTAAAAAACACTTCATTTCATTTAAAACTTCAATCGAGAGCATTATCCATCCATTAAGATTTTTCTTGATTTTTTTGCAAGGTGATGCTTGAGTATGGCAATAACAATAGTGATCATTTTACTACAAAAATTGAGTTGCACATAAAGATAACCCTTCTTCTAGGACTCTTATGTTTGGATTTCAACACAATATTTCTATCTAGGATCACTTTGACCTCCTTTGACATCTTTTTTGTATCTCGTGTTTGCTTTCGGCATTACTAAAATTCATTGCACATGCACAATTACAGACATGTATACATTAACAGATCAACAATTCTATTAAATGTTGAACTTTGAACCACCAGTTGCCAAATGCCAATTAACCTGGTTCGAAAAGTTCAAGGAAGAAGCAAGTTCCTTATGCATCTAGGAGACCACATCACAATTTCGTAATCTTAATTCACAAAAAATACCTAAAATCAACGTCTAGTTAAAACTTAAACATAACAAACTGAAAACAAAAATAGATGACATTCCAAAAAAGCCCTCCCCAAAATAGGTGACATTTTATAAAAGCAATAGGATGCAATCTTAAAGTTAAACACGTGACATATGCTGCAATCCCACGCATCTATTCAGTCCAGAAGAAAGAGAATACATATGTACCAGAATACAAAGCTGGATTTATACTCTAGGAAAATAACTAAGAAAATTTAGAAATGTCAAGCTTACAAACCTGATCTTGATTTCTTGCACATTCTTGTCTGATATAGAGTACAACAGGGTGTAATTTTTCAGGTCAAATACCTTGTATATGCTACAAAAAGTATTAATGAGCATCAGGGTCATATAAAAAATATAAAGTCATGTATTGCAATAACAAATTCAACAGCATACCTATCCATAGCAGAATAAGTCAGGACCTTCCCATTTACATCATCAAACTCAACAAAACCAGGCCATTTCAATGACTCGGATTCAAAAAGCGCAAAACCAGCATCAGGTTTGCCTCTCTTGATATACCTATGTATTCAAACACATTAATTTGAAGTTTGAGAAATAAAATATAACGAAAATTCAAAAGAGAAATTAAGCGCGCACTCTATTCTGGTTGTTCTACATTTCAGAGAACTGAAGTTATCAGAAGCATAGACTGAAACCGTGATGAGAGAGTCATTGTTCTTATTGTAAAAAAGGCTTCGGATAACCTCATCGGGGCTAACATTCAAGAAACAAATCCTCTGGTCTGTATCTGTGTATTAGCAAAAAAAACAGCCAAGGGTGGCATGAGAAAACAGTTAATGTTAACAAAAAAATGGGCAAAATGATGGATTCGTATAAACAATGAGCCTAACTCATATACATCACAAACCTCTACAAAAAGCAGCACAGATCCCGGATTGTGCTAAAGCGAAAACAATATCATGGGCAGCAACTATTTCAATAATTTTTGACCTTTTGCGAAGAAACGGCAATTGCAAAAAATGATGCCCTTTAGGATCATGAGTATCGTACTCCTCCTATAACACACAAAACCAATTATACAATTGCTGAGAAGGCCGAGTGTACTGAGACTTCAAACAAAAGAACCAAGGAGGAAAAAACAGCAATAGCACTACCAAATTAGCCAAGTGTAAATGTCAAAAATAACGTTATTAAGTAGGAGGCTAAATGGAAATAGAAAACCAAACAAAATATTCATTTTTACGATGAAAATGGACAAAAAAACATAAACATTAGAAAAACATAAACACGTGCAATAATAGTTCCATGTCAATTAAAGTTTTTTCTACAAATAAAGACAGCATCTACATTCTATAAAGCACTCATGAATTGTATGTAACCGTTTCAGGCAAGATGACATGTTGTAATCCAAAGGCCCCAATATTCATCAAATTTAAGGATTTGTTTCATCGATTGAAAAACCCATCTTGTTAAAAAGAAGAAAAAACTAGGATCCCCGGTAGGTGATAACAAGCGAAATTTTATTAACCATAACATTATTGAGACATTTTCTATTTTCTGTATTGTTTTTCTTTTATCTATTTATTTTGTCTTCATCATCTAATTTGCTCAATAGGTTCCTCTCCTATGTAAGAGAATCCAAGGGCCTCTCAACAATATGATTCATTTTTCCCTTCTACATGGTATCAAAGCGACTTTCCTAGACCGGAGTTCCCTTATCCCACCAAAACCCAAGGCCCCCCTCCTCTCCCACCATCGCCCGGTCCTAGTCCACCGTCGCCCTAGTCGTCCGACACCAGGTTGTCGTCGTTCGGCCCCAAGACCTTCACCGACCTCTCCCAAGCTGTCGTCTAGGCCGTCCGGCCCTAGGCCGTGGTCGACCGAGCCTCCCTTGGCCACTCCTCATGATGTCCCGATCCTCTCCAGGCCACAGCTAGACTACCGATCGGATTTCCCTAGGTCAAACAGGCCCTCCACCGGACCCCCAACCCCCATGCCGCCACCATCCATAGCGCACATCGGAGATAGATGAAGATGGTTGTATGAGTCTGCACGTGCAACCAAACCTCCATATAATCATGTAGACTCGTTCATATCGGTCTACTCCCTCCACAGTTTGATTGTTTCCCATCATGTCAGAGAACAGGGGGTTTTCGTCCAGAGCCTTCAAGGACTGCCTCCCATCGCTAACACAGATGGAACCAACTATGACTTGTGATCCATGCAGTTTCTCACCCTCATGCAGTGCAATAAGGAGCACATCATGGCAGATCCAGAGCAAATGGATAAAGCAGGGGGCAAAAGCATCTTGGAAGCAAGATGACGCGCACGCACGTCTTTGGCTATAAGACCCCCACTACAGAGATAGTCAATGATATTCTGAACCAGCCCATCGCCAAGGCGATGTCGGACACTTTGGCTTCCACCTGTGCTCAGGCAAAGAATGAGTCCAAGATTCTTCAGCAACAGTTTGAGATCTACAAGGCCAAATAGAATGGTCATCATCTGCACGTGTACTACAGTTCACTCGGTGGCATGTTTGAGAAGCTTCATAGCCATATACCTATTACGACATCACTGGAGCAGCAGAAGGCGTATTGGAACTCCAATATGGTTGGAGGCTTGGAGCATTCATGGTCAGGAGTTTTCACGGTAAGCCTTGATATATAGTATGATGCAGCACGTACTCAACTTCTCACTGGAGCTACCATACCTCCCATGGAGGCGGCCTATAGCCATCTCAGTCGGATCATCATACCTCCAACGGCCACTCCTCAGCCCTCGTCAGCTAGGGTCGTGTCTCGTGGCGTCGGTGTGACAACTTAGTCTAGAGGGCGCAACCCTCGTGGCAGAGGAGGTGGACGTCCGCATGTCCCTTGCACCATTTGCCATCGACAGGGACATGTTGAGGATACATGCTACCAAAAGCATAGTTCTCATGTTACAGGTCGCGTAGCTGAACAAATTGAGCTATCAGATATACTTGCTTCCCAGGTCGATCCTCGCTTAGATGATATGGTCTCCCGTATCCAAGAGATGATAACTCCTATTGCAGGAACCACCACTACAGATACCGCAGCCGCAGCCAAAGCCTGTTCGAGCTCCTCAGGTATCACTTGTACTTTCACTGGTAGTAATGGTGCAGATATGAAAGAGTGGATTATGGACTTTGGTGCTTCCCATTATCTTTGTGGATAAAGAGCACATATGAGGTCCTAAAAAATCATACCACATGGTAGATGGGATGTTATTGCCAATGGCGACCACTCACCCATTACAGGATAGGGGGAGGTGAAGTGATGACGTCCATGCGTCTTCAGTATGTTTTATATGTTTCTGACTTTCAGATGAATTTACTTTTCGTTGGTTAGATTACCAAGGATCTGCATTGCCATGCCATTTTTGACTCTTTGTCACTTTCGTTTTAGGGCGTACTCACGACAAGGTGATTGGATGTGGCTGTGAGCAAGGGGAACTCTACAGACTAGTCCAACCTCCTCATGTTGGTATTTCTACTATACCTATTGAACTACTCTCACCATATATGTGGCATTGTTGTTTTGGCCAATTTCCTCTGCAAAAGCTATGCCATGTTGTCCCTCAGATTTCCACGAGATCCTCCTCCCAGTGTGAGGCATACCAGTTGGGAAAGCATCATCGATCCTCCTTTCCATCTCGTCAAAGTCGGAGCAGCTCTCAGTTATTTGAGCTCCGTCATTGAAATATCTGAGGTCTAAGTTGTGTTCCTCGGCTCCAGGGACAGTTTTTATCTTGTTGTTGTCGATAATTTTTCTAGATTTTCATGGGTCTCTTTATTGGAGAATAAATTTGAAGTTGGGCCCATGATCAATTGTGTTGTTTTATGTTTTTGTTGTTTTAAGGAATATGTAGTCGAAAATTCATGAAGAACGGGAGTTGTTTGGAAGCGAAATCATCAACCTTTGTTTTCATCTTCAAGCGATGACTGAGAGACATTCTCGCGTTGAAGAAGGACCTGAGCATCGTGATCAAGTTGAGGCACGTGAACACAGTGGGGTGGATAGGAATTTATTAGCGCCTCTGTTATTGCGTGACCTGGTAGGTGAATGCTCTGAGCTGGCATCTCAATTGAATACTACCATGGAAGAGAGACATAATGCCTCAATTAGACTTTACTGATCTAGGGTTGTGTATAGATTGCATTAAAGGAAAGCAATCCAAACATACATCAAAGAAGCCAACTACAAGGGCAACCCAGCTCCTAGAATTGATACAAACTGATATTTGTGGTCCTTTTGATGTCTCATTGATAAAGAAGGATTTTGCAAGGGTCTGCTAATCAAACTTAATTAGTGTCGTTGATGTGACCACTCAACAAACCCCAACATTAATCAGGAATTAACCCATAATATTTATAATTCAATTAACAACAAAATTGTGAAATTAAAATTTATTTCTCTAGCATAAAATGCATAGCACGCAAGCAAGTAGAGGTCGAACCACAGAGAGAAAATGGTAGCCTAATGGTATTTATGTACAACCAAGTCATTTATTTATATATGTCTTTTTGTGGGTTTTTGGATTTTATATTTTTTATTTTATTTCATTTTATTTTTGGTTTTATAATTTTGTATTCTCTTTTTATCTTTCCCTTATTTATATTTTATTATTAGTTTAAATATAATATATATCTATGTATATACATGTATATAGATGTGCATGTATATGCATAAATAAAAATAAAGTATATATAAATACTATAAGTATATAAATATGTAAAAATAGACAAAATATAGTAAAAATAATATTTTTGTGATTTTCAGATTTTTCTTATTTTTTGTTATTTTTCTGGAATATTTGCTAATTTTTCTGCCGTTGTAAAATATATTTGTTCTGATAATGAGGTGAAGGCGACTGGTAGCGCGACTGAGAAGGCGACTGGTAGGGCGAACGAGAAGGCCTCTGCGAGGGTGAGTGGCTCGGAGAGTGCGAGGGGAGTCTCGGGCGTTCATCGGCGGGAGGTCTCATCGACGAGGCCTGTTTGGGGAGGTGGCGAGTCGGGAAGCGGTGTGTCGAAGAAGATGGAGGTGCATGCGCATGCTGAAGGGGCAGGGGAAGGAGGAGCGGTAGTGGGGAGAAGCGGAGCGAGGAAGTCGCTGTTGGACAAAGGAAAGAAGGTCCTCCAGCCCGGGGGGAGCGTTGGCAGCGAAAGTGGTGGGGAATGGACCATCGTCTCTCACCCGAAGCCGGGTCGTCGGTGCTTCAAATGCGGGGAAAGAGACCACGGTGCTTCTTCTTGCCAGTTACCACCTTGGTGCTTTTCGTGCGGTAAGGTGGGCCATCGGCAAGCCACGTGCAGGTTGCTCGGGACGTCCAGCGAAGCGAGTACCATCAGGCGGCGATCGGCTGGCGATGGTGGCCGCTCGGAAGGAAGTGCTATTGTCGTACCCATTCCAGAAGGTAGCAGCAGATTCACGGAAACCATCCTCCATAATCCAAGAGCTCTCAAGTTGAAAGAAAGATCTAGGTTGCACATCTTCATCTGAGGACCGAAGCAACGAAGTATGACCAGAGCGACCTCTCGAAAGAGACCCCTGCTAGTGGAAAAGCTTCCACCATCTCCGCGGAAAGTAAGAAGCTATCAAGTCGGGACCTAGTTTTGGAATTCTGCCAAGTGAATCGACAACCCAAAACACCCATAACCTACAAGCCCACCTCACCAATGAAGTCCCACAAATCTGAGGACCTCGCATCACCACCACTACGGTGCCCAGAGAAATCCTCCGGAAATAGTGGTGTTAAAATCCCCAAGCACGATCCGCAGGTACAACGAAAATCTCATTCTCACCAAATGCATCTTGTCAACCATCTGTCAAAAATCACCCCATTACATAGCTCGTACACATTGGTGGCAACGATCCTACGCCCATTAGATTTCTGCCTTAGCACAATGGTAATAAAGAGGCCCTTGTGAGGTTCTCAAGCTCCAAAACGAATTTCTCCTCATTCTAGCCTAACACCAAACCCTTGCTTGTCCCATCTGAGGCAAAGGCACGAAATTCCTGCAACCTAGTCCCTCCAACATTCTTCCACACATTCTCAAAATCAGCAAAAGTTTTCGTTTCTTGTAAGACAACCACATCAACATTTCATTCCATAACCATGTCCGGCGCCATTGCCCTCTTCTCAAGCCTTCTTAAGCCCCTGACAATCCAAAAGATAATATTCATTTGGAAAATACAGCAACACTGATCGACGGTACCAACTCTAGACACGCCATGAGACCTTCTTCTAACCCTTCATCCAGGAATTCCTCAACCACAACTGCCTCCATGACTTCATTTACAACAGTCCTTCCACCATCCAGCTCTTCATTCAAGACTTCCTCAATCACAACTTCCTTAATCACAAACTTCTCTGCTACAATCGAACCACCACCAAGCCCATTTTCGACCCCAACCGCTTCATCATCGTCCACCATCTTCGTCGCTCCATATGTTATGCAATGCATCCGACCTTCGGTCCATGGAAGACATGGGTGGTCAGCATGCTCGTCATCTCCCTCCTCTTATGGAAGATCCTATTTCAATATCCGTTGCGCCATCCCACCTCCCTCGCTTCAAGCCGCCGATAAATCTTAAATCCCCTCTGCCTCCAATTTTCCTTGAGCCCTCGACTAGGGTGGAGCATTGGGCTCAACCCAGCCGAACCCGGGAAAGCTCGATCCGGGCCCGACAAATTTTCTCAAGCATGCCGAGTCACGACCCACCTTTTTAGGCAAATCCAGGGCCCGAGCCCAGCCCAAAGCCCGCAGGGTCAGATCCGAGTTCTGGCCGAGCTCAGCCCGCCCCAATTTTGATTTCTACGAAGGTTATACATCCATTTCTTTTATCGTTTTCCCTCCATGCATTATATTCCTCTTATTAGCATTTTATGTATCTTGTTATGATTTGTGTGAGATACACTATGTGTTGAATCATACTCGACTAGAGGAAATTAAAAAAGATATGTCAATTGCAAAATTCAAATCTGCATGACAAACCTTGCAATGCTAATTATGAAAAATATTTTTTTTGAGGCTCAATTACGAAAAATATGGCAATAGCAAAATTAAAGCAATGCATTGAACAACCAAGAATTAAAGCAATGTATACAATAAATTCCTTCGTGAGGATGGGTTTGTTTAACTTCTTTCATTTTCCATATTTAATAGCAAGTAAGTTCATAGTTTCAACGCAATTATATCCTAATATTCACCTACAAACAAATTATCAACACAAGTTGCCAATGGTCATCCACAAACTTAATGTCGATTTGGTGTGGATTATGTTTGGAGCAGTTGAAGTAGGTAAGAAACTTTCATTACTAATTTCGGTTTTAATCTCAAAAACCAGTGCAATACAGCTATGTCCATGCGAAATCCCAAATATGTAAATATGTCGAGCCAGATCGGGCCTTAGCTGGTCATCTCATGTTCGAGTTGGGCCCGGCCCATGCTTGAAAATTTGATAAAATTAGGACCCGGCCCTGACCCACGTGTACATCGGGTTCGGGACGGATCCGGGCTTTTGCAGGTTGGGCCAGGATCGGGTCCGGGACGGCCCAACCCAATGCTCCACCCTACCCTCGACCATTGTAGTTTCTCCCAAAATGCTCCAAGGCCAAAGGTCTACATCGCTTCAGAATCACATGGGTTGTTCCTCCTCCCATATTTTGACTTTGCATCCAATCGCCACAGCAAAAGTCCCCACCATGTTGCACCTCATAACAACAACGGGGTTGTTTGGCTATTGAAACCACCCCTAACGCATGTGTAGCCACAAGCATGTGCTTGCTCCCCGACTATGTGATGTTGCACGTGGCCTCTCCCGCCAAGCTCGTGTCCCCTTGCCTTGCACGGGCACCACCAAACCAAGCCTAAGGCAATCTCTGGAGATGACGATTGGATCCTCCCAAAACCCTTTACACAACCACGGATTTGGGTCACCGCCATCACCCGACCCATTCTCATCTAGTGGCCCCACCACAATTGGGTCAGCCAAAGCCGAGTTCGAGTGCTTGTTACCCCTCGAATCCATTTTTCCACTAAGCGATCCCTCGTACCCGAATACACCTCTTCCCAAAAATGTGTATCCATGCCTTTCACGCCCGCCCACCCATCAGCACATATACATACAAAGCACTCCGCGCCTAGAGATCATGCCATCCTCCTTGGGTCCCAAGTAGGGATGAAAACTGAATATATTCATATTCAGTCTGTTATGGTATTTGTTTTATAAATATTTTGACATGTGTATTCGTATTCGTTTTAAAATGAATACAAATATGGATATCACTTTAAAATTCACTAATATTTGCATTCGTATTCGTATATTAGTTTTCGTACATAAGTATAGTAATAGATTTATTTATAATTGTGTGTAACAACATTTTATGATTGCATTCACCATTGTTGCTATAGTTGTTGTGAAATAACCATATCTCGTATATCTATTTTAAGGGTAAATCATTCTAAACGTGTATATTTTAGTTCAACTATTAAAAATTTTGTTAGTCTTCGTATCAGATTCGTATTCATTTTATATACGTATACATTTTAAGGACATGGTAACATATTTTTTACATCTGCCAATATTCGTAGATGCATTAGTATTCATATTTTAAAATGGATAAGGATATGATTATACCTATATTTGTATCCGTATTCGACCATTTTTATCCCTAACCCCAAGCCATCGCCTTCTCTGAAGACATCCTTTCCCTTCCAACTAACCCCTTCGAAAGCCTTGCAGTGAGCACGATAGCTTTTTCCGATCACGACAAAGTCATCTCTGCCTCCCGAACCGAGCTCCCCAGTAGCTCATCACAAGAGTTGCACAAGTCCATCAATGCCTCCCGCACATCCAAGCGCACCACCTTGCAAGTTGATCTTAAGGAATAAAGGCAGTGGCGGAGAGATCTTTGCCATCACGAGCACATCATACCCAGTTGCAGAAGGGCCAATATATAGTCTTATTTGAATCTCTTGTGACTCAACACGAGTTAAAAAAAAGTTCTCCATTGTCTCCACATTCAACCCACAGTGTGTAACTACAATCATTTCACGTGCAAAGTCATAACCACCTCTCCTTGGTCAATGGCCTACCACGTCGAAGTAACCGGAGAAATATCTTGATTCAGACAAGAATGTGCAACTCCCAAAGCATTTCACAATCACAAATAAGACCCTTAAGGATAAGGCATTGGATTCCAATCAAAGATTCAAAGCCACGTAAGCTCTTAACAGAAAAAAGTGTGATCACACCATACCCAATTGTCACAAACACTGGATAGCCTACAATGCTAGTAGACAAGTGCATGTTTTGAATGATGACTAAACGAGGAGGCCCATGGAGGATCATTTGCGCATTAGTTTTCTTAAACATCTCGTTATGAGATTTTAGTTCCATATGCTTGGAGGATGGTACATGGACTACGTCCTTTCTGTCGGACTTCTTTAAGCAAAGGTTTTAGGAGTATCGTCAGACATCTAACATACCTCATGTATTGAACCAAACTTATATATCAAGTAATACTCGTATATTTTAGCCACATTTCCTCGTATGTACGTATAAGTCGCAAAATGTATTATAATATCATTACATCCTAGTTCTAAATTATAATATTTCTTAAATATATTTTATACATGTAAATAACAACCACCATTGCATTTATGAAAGCATGCAAGTGTATATAATTGGATTTAATTAATATGAATAAATTTTATATCAATAAATAATATACAATTTATTGTATCACTACTATCAGTATGACAAATTTTCAAGAGAATGGATATTTTTGTACAAATATTGGAAATTTACATGTTCACAATATTAGTATTACATAATTACAAATTCAAACTAGCATGTATGGTTAGTATGGTATACTATATACATATATTCTATTTATAAATATTCATATGTAGACATTTTGATAATATATTTTGTGAATATTAGAAGTTTGAGATTTTATAACAATATAATTATGTTAAATAATAGTTTTTATGAAGGGGGCCATAGACTACTGCATACGACTGCCACTTGTTCACAAATCAATATACAACATAAAATACTCCCATCTCCCCACAAACGTGACGCATGATTCAATAACAATGACATGTTAATGGCATCCAAACGTGGCATTCCAAGGTCATTGTCCTCTTCAAGGGCATTACCTACTCCACATCAACCAGGTGAACCTCACGAGCATTATGACCAAAAGCACCCCAAAAGAATCTCCTCATTATAGCCTCCAATTGATGTGAATACCGACAAGCAAAAATCTTGATTATAAGAAGACATAGATGGTTGAAAGAAAAAGGTTTCACAAGCACCAACCATCAACAGCTAGAAAAGGAACCTTCCAATAAAAGAGTTTCTGCTCCAACTTCTCAATCACTGCTAACCAGTCAACGAGATAAATGCGACCACAAGTCAGGGGTAGCCACAGTCTTGTATCAAAAGTGGGACATGAACGGTGGCCAACTCCATATTGCATTCTTTTGCCTCATCCTCCATCATGTTGAATAGAATCACAACATACTTGTCTTGATTAATTCTCAAACCAAAAAACTCACTGAAGATGTCAAGTATTGCAGCTACTCCCTTCACCTCCACCTTTTCCCCTACAAATAAATAAAATATTGTCATCCGCATAGTGTAGAAGAGGGATGAACATCTCACCTAGAGTGTAACCCTTGTCCCCTTGTCAGACCTCGGTGCATCACTTGCTTCGCTATACAAGCTGGAACAACGGTGGCTGGGACAAAAGGCAAAGGAGTAAAGGGGCATTCCTAACAGACACCCCTTTTGGATTCGAAGAGACCCTGGTCAGGTCGTCCATTAGCAAGCGACGTGTACGACCCGTGAGTCAATGGCGCGTCTCTTCATCCACAAGATCCGCAAATCCAGGAAGCCTCTTTTAGCCAACGCAGATGAAACATTAACATGTATTTCGTGAATCAGAGATCGAACAGGCCATGGAACTAAAATGACAACCTACTGCCGTCTTATAAGGCACTAGAATTCTACATGAACGCTGGATAAATACCATTTTCTCTAGGTGGACTGCAAAAAATACCACTTTCTCCGATTTTACCGCTACCAATAAGCATTCGTCCGATTCAACCCAACCCTAAACTATCACGCTGCCACCGAACCCAGAAAAATCCAACTTGCATGAATTAAACCTTGAAAACATTACATCTTTCCAGCACGACAACAACCACCAACCTGTAAGAAGATGTTCCGGAACCTCTCCTGCGCGTTGCTCATGCTAAACGACCTGTCCCTCCTCGAGCAAATCTCCCTCCTCTGTAACTTCCTGACGCTGTTCACGAACCCATCCCCGCGCTTCATTGGCTTCTTCCTCGCTGCCACCACGCGGCGGTTGCAGCAGGGCCTAGGACTCACCGTGATTCTTCTTCCCTCCATCGCCCCCTCCCTCGCATACACCATCACCCCCTCAGTCCCGCGGCCGCGAGGGGCGATCGCACGGCCGCGCCGGCGCCATAAGCGAGCGGCCGATCTGGAGGGATGGAGCTTCGAATCCCTAGAATTCAAGGGCGGGATTAGGGTTTCGGGGGAGGAGTGGAGCAAAACCCTAGAAATCGGGGGTGTGTATTGTGTGGAGCTCGTTGTATCGGAGGGGGGAGGGGACAAAGGTACGGGGGAAGAGGCGAAGGTGTGAGCGGAATGATATATTTATGTCCGGGAATGGAATGTGATTTGATGTCCGATCATGATATTCAAAATTTGGACAGGGCGTAGGGGAGAGCGGGGGATTTTTTTGGTATGCGTGTTGAAAACTGATATGAAATTTACGGTTTTGCTTTGAAGTGTGGTATCACCGGTACGAACCATTCTCTATTTCGATTTTGTTTTGAGGTGGTGAAAAAAGAAATAATTTTAAAATTTTGTCGATTCAACAAGCTTATACAAGTATTCTTGATTGATTTTCACCGGTTCGATTCAAAATATGAATGATGTTGTTCTAATCACTAGTTCAATTGCTTTTATAAAGCTCTGTTTAATGTCTAAATCTTAATTTCGATTTCGTTTTGAGACGGTGAAAAAAATCAATTTTAAAAATTCATTGAATTTTCGACGAAACTTCACCAATTTCGACCAAAATTGGCCAACATTTGTGAAGGAAGGGTCCATATTGAGATCTAGATTTTGGCTTCGTGGAGTGTCGAAATTGAAATTTCAACGAAAGTTCGCGAATTTTGAAACACTAATTTGAGCTGAATTTCATAGCACAATTCGAATTTGAATCCATTCTAAAATAACGATGCCAATGGAAATTGAACCCGTTATCTTTGATTACCCGTCATAGACGGCTAACAAACTCGCGATCACCTTATTGTTAATATTGGATTTCAGATAGAGTTTAATGGGATTGTCCCCTTGGGGCAGCCAACAATGGTTGTCCCCACGCCGTCTTCAGCGTTTTTTTATTTTTATTTTTTTTTTGAAAAATATCGCCATGTATATTCATTCATATATCCCTCCTATATGACATTCGAATTTCGTCAGAAACAGAGACTCTTACGACCTCCATCGAGATAGTGTCGATTTAAAAAATCATGTTACCATTAAAAACAGTCTATGTTTCTGATGAAATTCAAATGGCATATAAGAGGGGTATAGGGATGAATATACATGACGATATTTTTCAAAAAAAATAAAAAAAAATTGCCGAAAACGGCACTGGGGCAGCCATGTTGGTTGCCCCAAAGGGTCAGCCCCATTAAACTCTTTCAAATATTATTGAACTATTATAACATTTTACATAAAGTCTACCGTATATAGTTTACATTTATACTTGCACACGTATGACATTTAATGTTGTATGTGCAAAGAAATGATTTTTGTATGCAATAAAATTATATACATTTGCAATGAAATTTATATCGACGTGAAGTACATTAGACTGTTTATTTTTACGTGTGCTTTGATTTATTGTGGTTTTATCCGGCCAATTCAACCATTTCTCCTCACACGTTCGGCTTAATCCAGTGTTGAAGAATGGTGACCGGTTGAACCACTTTGATTACATATGACCCGATTCGACCTTCTCGATAAGTTTTTCGATTGAGATTAGGTATCATAAGTTTGAGTTGCATAACTTGTTGAGTTTTTCTTCTGAAGTAGTCGTTTTGTGCTGCACAAGGGATGTATGTGGTGATGAAGATTGAGGTGTAAAAGAAACAATAATGAAATGCCGCAATGCTCATGTAAGTATTTAAATTGTAGTTAATATCATAACTGCATAGAACGCATTAAAAAGCGGTTCCGATGGTCAACCCTCACCGAGGATGCTCGCAGAGAGGTGTATGGGTGTAAAACCCCAACATAGTCCCACACCGTGGAACAAGAAGTTCCCGGGTGGGATAAATAGTGACGAGATTACTACTTGACAACTTGGGCTTAAGCATTTTGGGTGGTTGTTAACGGATCCAATTGGGTCCGAACCCAACAAGTTGTCAGGGTCAGTTTTCCTCGATAACGGACCGGGGACCTAAGCCCGGGACGTTACAAATGGTATCAGAGCCGAACGCCCTCTAACAGTGGAAAGGGCTACCCGAGAGGTGGAGCCGCCCCTACAAAGAGGTTGGAGGAAATGGCTATTCGGAGTGTGCAGTCGCCACTGTCACTGGGAAGAAGTAATGTGCCATGTCGCAACGAGGACGTTGCGAATATAAGTGGGGGAGGTTGTAAAACCCCAACATAGTCCCACACCGTGGAACAAGAAGTTCCCGGGTGGGATAAATAGTGACGAGATTACTACTTGACAACTTGGACTTAAGCATTTTGGGTGGTTGTTAACGGATCCAATTGGGTCCGAACCCAACAAGTTGTCAGGGCCAGTTTTCCTCGATAACGGACCGGGGACCTAAGCCCGGGACGTTACAATGGGCGATTTGGGTGTCGACTTCATGGCTTGTTTCCTAGCAGTCGAATGTTTGATTGCAATTGATTGGCTTTTGACTATTTGAGTTCGTAAATATAAAATGCATCTGCTCAAACCACTTTATAGTTGAAGTGTTTGCAAGTTCTTGCATGAGAACATCATGTCTTGGTTCGGTAGGCCCAATATTGTGATCTCGCATGGGAGTAGTCAGTTCACTGCCAAATATGTCTTTAGTCAATGAGCGCAACATTGATCGCCATGTCACAGCTCGCTCCCATCCATAGACTAATGTCATGGTCGAGGTGTCAAATCTAGATGTAAACTTCATACTTCAGAAGCTAGTCCGACATGGCATTAAGCAGTAGTCTCCCATATGCCTACGAGATATCTTACATGATCTAATTTGGGCACTCCATCATTTGATTTGCCCACATGAAACCATATCGTATAACTGTGAAGATCATGTATAAATCATTGTTTTTGTACTTGTATCCTTATAATGTTTGCAATTTACAATTATGCCGATAACTTTTATACAATATCGCTTATGTGCATATCTTCTTGCAATGTTGTCACTTGCACGCTCACATTAGTTTGACCGTGTATAAAATGAACTAAACCACGGTTTCCACAAACCAAGGTGTGGTTAAGGAAAATTCAAGCAATCATGTCCTTGCAATTTTGGCCACATACCCTCCCCCTCCCCCTCCCCCTCCCCCTCCCCCTCTTTGTCATAGCAACAAGGCAGAGCTATAGGCTTTCATGGGATCATGTGCATCGCTTCACCACCGTGATGCTGGAATCCTTGGTCTTTCATTTTGCAACAACCAATCGGGCTTCATTGTGGCTACCTGTTATCGGTCTAGGCCTTCCCATCACTACCCTCCTTATCTTTCCTCGCGTACGGGTGCTTGTTGGGGGGTGGGTTAGGTGTTTGGAGGATGTTGGGGTGGGTGACGACCAAGGAGGTTGGGATCAAGGGCAACTGAGTGGGGAGGGTGGTAGGGGAGCTTGAGGATGAGGTCGTAGAGGCATAGAAGGGATGGGGTGGTAGCGAGGGAGGGTTGAGGGGATGGAGAATGAAATTGGTAGCGGGGAGGGGTCAGGGGTGAACCCCATCAAGAATATTTTCTCGACAAAGTTGGACCCCCAATGCCAAGCAACCTTCATAACCATGGTTGGACGCCATCATCACGAAGAAACAACCAAGATTGGAAAAGATCACTGTAAAGGATCCTAGGTGACTTCTTATCTTTTTTGTTTACTTGATCGTGCATATCATGCATTATCAATGAGCTCTTGACTCTTTTATTTTAGGGGGAGTCTTTGAGCAAAGACGAATGAGGTGCTATATTTCAGGGAGCTCAGATAAAAACGAATGTTTTCACACAAAAAGGGGGAGATTGTTTGGATATCTCTTTATCCAACAATTAGTATTAATTAACTTTTGGTATCAGTTTAGATATTTTTGGTTATGTCAAAAAAAGGAAGAAAAATAATTTTATAAAATCTGTTTGCTCTCACACACATATTTTTGTGAACATGTAAAATGTTTTGTCATCGTCGAAAAGGGCAGGGGATTGTTAGTTCATGCACAACAAGGAGATTGTTAGTGCGTGTGCATGCATATCTTGATAATAACAAGACTTATGTTATTAGACGAAACCTGTATGTAAAGCTTGTAGCTAGGTCAAGAGCAGAAAAGCAATTAGACCACGAAGAAACTCAAGCTGAGGAGCTCAAGCTTCAGGGAAGAAGATGCTGAGAAGCTCAAAAGAGTTCAATTTTATGGAACTCACACTCAAGTGCAAGAAAGGATCTCAACCTAAAGAAGAAGATAAAATTGTTCCTTTTATCGAGTCCCACCTACTGTAATTATCTTAGAATGTAAAAAACCTCAAATCATGCATATTGCATTTCAGACCTCTGACTTTGACTTTCAGGACAAAGAGTCGGGCTGATCGATCCATTTTGATCCTCGATCGACCATCTTTTGATTATGATCAATCACCTAATCAACATGATTGGTCATTTTATGAAGCCAAATTCATTCCCGATCTGTTCATAAACAATTGCTTTTTAAAAGCCAGCATTTATGATGTCTTTCCACATATAAATAGGACCACATACCTCATTCTACACCGCATAACAAAGAGCATTCACATCTCTCCGCTTTCCATTCTATATTTTGAGAGAGAGATTCAAGAAATATTTTTTGTTGCGCTCTTCATTCCAACACCTCTGGTTCCCTGTGTTCATACCTTACGAGCATGTTCCTGGCTTGTATGATCGTTTTAATTTTGCCTCATATTCGTTATTGTATAATTCTTTGATATTGAGATTAATAGCATTGTTTATGTGTATAAGGTTGAGTTAACCGCGTAATCAACTCATGTTGTATTATGATTGGGTCGCCCATGTAAGAAACTCATGTTAGTGGAAGCCCCGTGTGGGTTAGCTTGAAAGCCCGGGTCAGGTGACTCATGTCGTGGTTTTACCCATGAGGGTTTTCACGTTAATACATGTGCACTTTGGTTTGATTGTTTATTTGCGATTGAAAGTGCTATGTAATGTCATGCTTGCGATCTGGATCATAAAGACAATCCACCCACACCCATTAGGAAGTATACGCGGGATAGGAACCAACAAGAATGTGAGTCACAATGAAACCTAAATAAAGATAGTGTACATGTGGCTGAGAGAGGGGGTGGCATAAGTAGTGCTACCAGTTAAATGATTTGACCAAGAAAAAGATGTAAATCGGTGCTTGGATCTCTACAACGATGTGGGTCAAGCATGTGTTCTTGTTCCTAAAATAGTAAGAGAAGACGTCATTCAAGAACCTGAGAAGGGGGCTAAGGTTTGGTGCATTCAATGATTTTCCCACGCGCTAGAAGGGTGTCAGGTGATGAACCGCGGATATACCCTTTTAATGTTGTCGAATTGACGATTTCGTTGCAGTCGGTTAATCCGGATCGATCAAAAATAACTGCACAAATCGATGAATCGTCGAATGAACTAACGCACGGTTTTATGTTTATTTAGCCTGGGCAAGCCCCAGGGTCGACTCAAGGAGGCAAAGGAACAACTCGAGATCAGATTAGAAGGATTAGATCGTGATTTTCCAAGTGGTTTTTTTGGTATTTTTTATGAAATATAAATGCCAAATGCAAAATATGAATTGGATTAAGTTAAAAAGAAAATAACCGACTTAGCCCAATTTAATTTTAATCTGAAATTAGTTCAAATTAGCCAAGTTTTTTTCCCTTTAAACCTAACCCAACAACGAATGCAAAATATATTTTTTGGAATTTTTGGATTTAAAATGCACACATGAAAAATACAAACTTTTCGGTGAGTTTTATGCAATTTTTCGTGCAAATGATATGAAAAAATTATGAAAAATTTACTGGAAGTTAAATATGATGAAATGAAGCAATCCTAATTTTTTTAGAATTTTCTGACAATTTATGATTTTTTTAAATTTTTTTACTGAAAACAGAGTGACTACTAGTATTTAATTCCTAATTAATCCATGAAATCAAATTATTCAAAGACTTATTTATCTCAAATAGATATTTTCACAAGGAATCCAGAAGCTTTGAAATTTCTCAAAAATCTTATTTGTAAAATTAATTAAAAATCAACTACAGAAATCACCAAGGAATTTATTTTAGGCAAAAGACATCTCCTAATTGGATGAAATTTGGACTGTAATTAAAGCACAGTAAAATACATCATTCACAATTTTTTCACATTTTTTAGAGCAATAAATGATTATGTACGAATTTCAGAGCATAATTGGGCAAAATATCACCGAATTTCAATCTCTGATTTTTAATAAATTGTCAAATGCTCACAAAAATGTAAATAAATAGCCACAAGATAAATAATGAGTTGCTCTACAAAATGTTATTTTTTTGATTGAAAATGAGGTAGAAATACTGTCCAAATTGACGCTCAAAGTCAGGGGCCTTTTTGCAAAACAGTAATTGAAACTAATAAACCGAAACTAAGTACAGGGACACATTTGCAAATAAATAAACATGCAAGGGTGATAGTGCAATTTTTCACAAAAGAAATGAAATAAAGAATGAACCTCCTTTCTTCTCCTGCAAGTAGGGCTAACAATGGGGGCGGCTAGGGTTCACACGCTTGGGGTGGAAAAAAGGGACTCGAGGCGGCGGCGACGCTCGACGAGGGGCGCGGTGCTTGACGCGTGGTGTGTGATGCAGCAGCGCTCAGGAGGCGCACGCGGCCAACCACGGAGGGCTGCGAGCGGAGGGAGAGGGGTCGGCGTTGGTCGTTGGAGCGCAAGGGTGGAGGCGGCGTGCCTTGGAGGCGGCGACGCACGGGCGCGTGACCGATGGTGCCGCGCCGCGCGAAGATGCACCACGGGGGTGTGGTTGGCGGTGATGGTCAAGCGGGCTGGGGAGGTTGAAGGACGAAGGGCACGCACGGTGCTCTGGGCGGTGCGACCGAGTCGCGTGGTGACGGCGGCATGCGCGCGTCTAGCTGGAGGAGGGAAGGCGTGTGGGGGCGCCCTGCGATGGGCGGCAGTGCGGTTGTGGCAGCCGCCTGCTGCAGGCAGCGAGGGGCGGTGGGGCCGGTGCGAGGTAATGGGCCGCCGCGGGGCGGAGGCTGCTCCTGGAGCCGAGCGCCTGGCCGCTGGGCGAGGGCGGAGCGGTGTTGAAGCCGCGTGGTGGTCGGCCTGGATGCGCGGATGGCGGTGCGAGGGTCGCGCGACCACGGCTTCTTCCCGTTACCTGGAATTTCTTTTTTTATATAATATTTTTTATTTTTGTAAATAGAAAATGAAAGTGTGATGGAGAATGGTGATGTTTTTTTATGTAATGGTGGTGATGGTGATTTGATGAAGAAATGAGAATGGAAGGATGATGGTGGTGGTTGGTGAATAAATGATGGTGTGGTTTTTTATTGTTTGATAAACAAGATGAACAAACAATGTTAGATAAAAAAATGACAAAGCGGAGATAGAGAAATTACCTGTGAATTGCCGAAAGTGGAGCCGCCTCGTGCAGCTTCCATCGTGGCCTCGATCCGACTCGGCAAAAAAATTCGGAGAAGCTATGCAGCTTGGATGCGGCTGTGACGAGGTCGATCTCTCCACCTCGAATCTCGCCAAATACGATGGAAACCGTTGTCACGTCGAAGACTTACTCGGTCGCTGTCACCGTCGAGCAGGCTGAGCTGGTGGCTCCCTTTCTCTCTCGATTATGATGGATGATGGAAAATGATGGAGGGGATGAGAATATAAAGAGGAGGGGGAAGTTAGAAAAGAGGAGGAGAAGATGGAGGGAGTGGTGACTTGGAGTGGGGAAGAAGAAAGGACGGAGTGAAAGGGGAAAAATAATATATAATATAAGTAAAATAAGTAGGCTACTAAAAATAACAATAATTAAAATAATAAAACTGAAAATAATAAAAAAATAAATCCGAAAATAAAAAATTGGGGTGACATGTGGTGCCTCCAGGAGCTGCCACATGTCGCTCCTAGAAAATTCAAAAATTAAATGTAAAGAAAAATAAAAAAGAAATAATAAAAGGGATTAAATCAAAAAGTAGTCAACACAAAATTTGCTCGTCTCGATGAGATCTACAACTTTCGTGAAGGGTTGAAAATCAAAGGAAGTGATCTGTACAAAAATGTATTTTTGGGTGGTACCTTATAGATATAAAATACCGCATTTTATCTTTTGTAATTTTTTGTAATTTTTAAAAGAGAGAAAAATCAAAATAAAGTTAGAAAAATATGAAAGGAATATTTAGAACTTAATCTATTTTTTGGGATTTTTTATAATGAAGAAAATAAAAGGATAAAAATGAAGGGCAAAATGGTCAATATGTAGAATATACAAAAGGGGCCCAAAACCCAAGTTTTGCATACGAGCTCCGATTTTAATGAAATTAGTCTTGTTTCGAAGGTCTCTGAATGTATATTACTTTAAAAGTGAGTAGACCTAATTCGGAGGTGGTATGAGAGAGATACGTGCATTTTAAGGCTCCTAGTTTCAAACTTGGATTGGGGTTTTATTGGTCAATTTTACAAGTTAGTATTTTTTTGATATTTTTCTTTAATTGATGTTAGTAATATATACACTATGGAGTTGATTTTATTGAATTTGGAGTTAGTATAAAATATACACAAATAGGTGGAATATGGTGAATATACAGGTGAATATTTACAAGTGAAATTGGCTTCTTACTTATGCAATATGAATGCTAAAATGCAGATGCTATGAATGCTGCATGAATGCTAATTATGCAATAAAAGTGGAAACATGCAGCTAATTACTTGGGAACAAAGCTCTATTTTCAACTTTTAGAGTCATGAATCACATATATCATCAGGGCATCCCTAACTTCATTCTAATCCATGATGTCTAACACTTCGGTGAGGGTAGAGTTGGTATCTGAGTGATCCAAGGTGGAGGAGATGACGGAGGTGTCAACAACAAATGTTTGTCCATGGATGGTAGACCTAGGCATATAGGTGGTCTTCACCGATGTCATCTAAGTTGGTTTAGAACTCTACGAATGCTTTCGGATATATAAAATATATGAGTGACTTTGGATACCCTGTGAAGAATATTAGGTCAAACAAGTTGCAGATTCGGTTCAAGTCTAAGAACCTCGTGAAGGATGGGAAGTAGTCACAGTAAACGAATCACGAGACATGTCGACTAGTCATCATGTGAAGGCAAGAGAAAGCTTGGATCTGGTCTAAGGTGGATGCGGAGTGGGAAGAGGATGCCTTCTTCGAGCACTCGGGGAGCCATGATAATGACATTGGGTAGCCTCTTGTAACAATGGAGTAATTAAGAAACGAGAAGAATGTTAGAAACAGAGAAAAAAGAACAAACAAACTGTGCTCTCAACTTACATATAATCAATCAAGGGAACTAGGGTGATCGATAAGGGGTGGTCTATCATGCTTGGAGGAGTGATCTATTAGGCCTCTACTCTGTTGAGAGAAAAAACTCGTTTTTTCTGTAATCTCTCTTGCTTTTTGGTTGAGTGAGCTTGGGTATCTATTTAAAGAGACTCTATAGGCATGAGATAAGATTAAAATCACATCTTTTTAATAGATTGAATATTTACACCCATAACCCTGAGTAATTCCGTGATTATATTCATAATCCTACGTAATTGTGAATTATGCACATGACCTTAAATGTATGAGGATTCCTATTAAAGTTCTCATAAAAAAAACAATAACAACTTCCACAACAGTCATTGTTTTCTCAACGAATAGCCTGTAAACTTTGCTTCACGAGGAATAACCTAAGAAGACCACTTCTTCACTTTCGGAATCAAACTTGGTAAGGTTATCATTGGTGTTAAGAACAAAACATTTACTTCCAAAAACATGAAAAAAGCCTATCCTCAGTGAGCATTCGAAATAGAGCTCAAAAGATGCATTCTTTAATCCTAGTCAGATCAAAGTCACGTTCAAGACATAACAGAACGTGTTTACGGCCTCTGCCCAAAAAGAATCTAGGTGATCGGAATCCCATATCATTGTATGGATGCTTTCTAGAAAAGCATGAATTTTCCAATCAACAACTCCATTCTAAGCTATTTCTCTGGGTGCAAAAAACCCATGCTTGATCACAACCTTAGCACAATAGTCTGAAAAATTCTCATTCCCAAAGTATCCACCATTATCATTACTTAACTTAGTAATGGTTGATCATTACTCGTTTTGAATCCGTTAGGGTAGCTTCTCAAATTTAGAGAAAACTAAATACTTGAAAGAAATGAACAACTCCAAGTACAATGTTAGTAGTCATCTATTGTGACAAAGTAGTTGCGATGACCACTTAAACTTTCGGATTTCGTCAGTCCAAACAGATATAACTTTGCAGTTTTTGTAATACAACCGATCTCTTCTCCTTAATGTAAAATAATCTATGTGTTATAGGTGGACCACTCTTATAAATAATTAAAGTCTCCTCCATCTTCTTGAAGAAAGTGTTTGCTATGAAAAAATCATAAGCCGTCACAAAATATAGAACGACATTTCCCTCTTCATTTCTATTGTCGAAGCCACGGCCTCCATGAACACTAGCATACCATAAATCTTCCTTTCCCCATGTCCATTATGATCTCCACCTAGGCAAGTCATCTCTCTTTGTGGTATTTCTTGCATAATCTTATATAAATCTTCCCTACAAGGTTCTTCTAACTTCTTTTTTCAATAGCAGGCCCGGTAAGGTTGAGGCACACTACACTACCACAAGACCACTCCTTGAGTTCAGTTCTTATAACTTCTCCCCCCTTGAAATCCAAGCTTTAAATTGCTTTCTTTACATGCCCTAACCACCTTGAACGAGTTTCCCTTATTTTTTTCCCCTACCACTGATCCCACACCAATTGTGTGGAGAATGCTTTAATTTGGTTAGGAATAATTCCACTATCATGTGAGATAAACCCACTTCTGTGATTTGGTGGAATGATGTATATGGTTTGGATGGTGTAAGAACATATCCTTGAAGATGCTAAAGTCCAAGAATGTATTGCTGAGAAATTTCAGTCTGCGGTAATTATAATGGAAAATGTTTTTCCTCTATGCAGCAAAATCTCAACCAGTGCTTGACTATGCCAGTGCTGGACTTCTTTCGCTGGGTATGCCTCTTCCTTGTGCTCTTAATTGGTGATGCCAGGTTGGAGCAGTTTAATCATAATTTGAGAAACGATAACTATGTAATGATCTAGTTGGTCGTGAAGGGATGAGAGTGTTCACAAGTGTCATCTAGCACTGTTGTGAATCGCTCAGACAGACATACGTGTATGGGACTGGTATGGGAGCCCTGCCAGCCTATATGCAGAAGATAGTGATTCTGTGGATCTCATCACCTCTATGAATTCCCCAAATCTTCAGTTGTGTACTAAATGCGAGATCGATACTTGTATAAGCCTAAATCATGCACTTTGATTGCGCTCGGCCTTTTTTCAGGAAGGTTAAACGTGTCTATTTGAATACATTTCCATTGGTACAAAATCTCCTTAGAGATGAGCTTTCGACACAGTTTAATTTTTGAGGCAAAAAAGGGGAAATACGCTAAGGTGTCCATCCCAGAAAGATTAAGGTAACTTGATGAGAGTCTTGACGCGATGGAGTATATTTTCTACATAGAAACAATCAGAATGAAAGATAACACCATGACGAGGAAGCTATCGCGTGAAACACCTCTCTATTAGCATGGAATCTTGATCCAATATTTGAGTCAAAAGCTGATTGGGTTGCTTGAATCAACTTTTTCTTGCAGGTAAAGAAAAGATGATCTATCGATTCCACCTCCTCGTAAAGAGAACACACGTCATTACCTATGGAAAAATGTCGCAGTAGATCGTGATCATACTTTACATCACCTTTGATTCTATACAGTTCGTCTACTGTCGTGTCCTTATTCAGTAGGTGGATTGTCTGTCTGTGCTTCTACCTGCATTAACTGCAACGACATGGTTACATTCATTCGAGAAAGAGGACCCAATCTTCCAGTTACCACATGCATTTATTCATATTCTCAAATGCATGTGTAAATTGTGCGATGCTAACCGCATACACAGAGGTTCTAGCATCTTACGTTTTTGGTATAATAGAGAGTGGCTCTTCGAAGGCAGGTACTAGCACCTTTGTGAAGATGTGTGCATTTAATAATAGCTGAATTATAGTATTCAAAGTAGAGCATCTGGACACTATTTTTATCCTTCGAGGCATATTAACTTAGTTTTCATATTATGGAGCGCCAAAATATCTACATTTCATTCAAATTGAAGCTAATTGTAACTAGGATTACTTATCAAAATAGAACATGTTCGTATTTGATTATAGTTCGTTCGATAATATTTTGAAAAAAATACTCCTTTGTTTCAAACAAACTTATTGTGAACTTTGAGTTGTAGTCCAATAGCTTAATGCGGCAAACATGAACATATATCTTCTTCTCTACTTATTGTGAGCTCGATTTCTTGACGGAAGGTACACCGTTGGTCGGTGGCATAGTCCCCTTCGATAGGTGGCCCTTATCTCCATTGTTTTCTTCTCGTCTCTTTCCTTTCTCATGCCATTTGTTACAGGACTCTCCTCTCTGAAAGCTAATGGAACTCCTATAATTGGGAACTTGTTTCTGCAAGTTCCTTCTAATGAAATATATACATGTTACTGGTAAAAAACAAGTTTTTATAAATGCTTTTCGAGCGGTTGAACTTTATTATCAAACTCCAATTTTGAACTTGTTCAAATCGAACTCAAATGTATGGTATTGAAACTATATCGAACTGAACTTGAGCTCGGATTTTTAAACTTTCTTATCAGGTTGACTTCAAACATACATTTTTTCGTTACAGTTCAATTTGATTAGCAGTCCTAAATGCAACGAAGTTAAGATGTTCTGCCATCTTCTGTGCAAACGGGTAGCACTAGAACCACGTTTCAATTTATCCCATTAATCTTATTTCCGGTAGATATACCCTACAACCTCAGATAATTGACCTAATATCAGATGATGCCGTTCCACAGTTCAAATAATTGTAATGTAGTCCCATACTGGTATCATTATATACTGTGAGGTATACAACTACAATCCCAAAATCTAATACGCATTTTTATTTGTTCAAAGCCTATGTTCCAATGCAAATCTGCAGTGTCATTGAAATACAATTTCTAAGCCAATGGAATCCCACTATACATCATTCCATAAATCTCGCTATGGTATGGCACAAAACAAAAAAGAATGCCAATCCTTATGAGTTCATATGGTAGTCCAATGGTGGATGTTCTACTTTCCGAGGAGGCGCCTCCCACGCTGGGTTGCTCCTCTGACTCTTCCGTCCAGCCTCTCGATGTCGTCGTTAAGATGATCCAGAGCCGTGTTCTGTCTGTACAATGCAAATCAATAAGTGACAAAAAATACATGAGTTATGTAACATCAAGAATTTGCAAACAAAAATAAAGGTAAAATGTAGATGCAAATCAGTGGACTAATGAAGACATGCTATGGTTCATATTACTACCTGCGAGAGAACAAAAGGATATTCATCATTATGGGATGACATCCAAAATTAAAATGGCAAAGCCTTCTCCCACTTTAAGTAGGGTTGGCTACATAGATTTTGCTCAAACTCATGTTGAAAGATCTGAATATTTTTTATGCTGGTTGTCAGTTGCCTAATGCAAGCCTCGCAAAGAGGGATTTGAACCCTTGTCTTCTGGGCGGTGTGTAAGCCTCGCAAAGAGGGATTTGAACCCGTCTTCTGGGCGGTAGGCACACTGCACTACCAGTAGAGCATTGAATATCCAAAATGGTTTACAAAATTCTTTTGCAAAGTATCAGAACACCAACAAATTCACATCACTTTCCTTTCATGTGAACAGAAACACCATTAATCCACTGTCAGCATAATAGTCATGGACGATATCTGAATTTAAAATTAACAAATTTGATGTTCGTTGGAAGTTTAAACATATAATTAGCTCTTCAATATTTGTACAGTATATCACATATGGAGTTGTTCAAATTGGGTTCTTTGACCCAAATACATTAGCACCCATACCCCCAAAGATAGTCCCACATCTAAAACTCACAAAGTATAAGAACGGGTTATAAGTGGTGGGGATTATTACTTGACAACTTGAGTTCAAGCATTTTGGGTGGTTGTCAACAGGTCCATTTGGGCCCGAGCCCAACAAGTTAGCAGGACTAGTTTTCCTCAATAATGAACCGGAGACCTAAGCCCGATACATTACATACACAAACCCTCAAAAGGTATAAGAGTTGCTACTAATTTTGGCATTAGACCAGTTATCTCAACTCTCCAAACAATAGAAACCGGGGTTTAAAAAAGATATTACCATGCTCTTGAAAAAAATAGGGATATTTACACCCACAACCCTGAGTAATTTTGCAATTACATTCATAACCCTGCATAATCGTGAATTACACGAAGAACCCTAGATAGTCCCTCCGTCTCACACCTATAACCCTCCGTTAAAAGGATAGTTAACTCAAGTATATCGCGAGTTAATCTAACTCAGGATCTATCCAAGGAATATTAAAATATTGCCAAAAAATAAAAAACTCTCCAACATCGAGGAACTGGAAGTGTCCAGGAAGAAGGCCTCACGGGCAATCCTGGGGATGTCATCGACATCGAGGATGAGGTAATTGTGCTTGGTGATGGAACGAGTGACCTCAACAATGGGGGTGTCCTGGAAGGCGTTAGTGCCGATCATGCGGCAGGGGACCTGACCGGTGATGGCGACAAGGGAAAACTTGTCGAGGCAGGCATCGGCGAGCCCAGAGACGAGATTGGTGGCACCAGGGCTGGAGGTGGCGATGCAAACACCGGGGAGGCCGGTGGAGTGGGAGAAACCCTCGGCGGCGAAGATCTCGCCCTGCTCGTGGCGGAGGAGGTGGTTGATGACGGAGGGGGAGCGGGTCAGGGCATGGTGAATCTCCATGGAGGCGCCGTCCGGGTACGCAAACACATGCTTCACGCCCTCGTGCTCCAGCGCCTCAACGAGGATGTATGTGCCCTTCCGCGGCTTGTCCGGGGTGTAGGTCCGGCGACATTTGCAACCTCCCTTCCTCCCCTTCTCTACAGCATCCGTCGTTGGAACGAAAAGAAACCATGTCAGATCATTGGAAGGAAACACGAAATGTGATGCTTAAGCTTCAAAGAGGGTGGAGGAAAATGTCGAGTTGTTGGGGATAAAAGAGGCCAAACAATGTGGCTCCTACGACACAGAGGAACACCCCCAATGGTCGTCCTCTATTTCCAGAAAAAAGAAAGAGTTGAACCTTTTGCCTTGGCTGCAGGGGTCATGGGATGGGGGTGGGCGGTGCAGAGGTCGGGCTCAGTTGTTGGGCTCGGCTGCAGGGGTCAGGGATGGGCGGCACAGGGGTCGAGGGTGGGCGACGCAGGGGTCGGGTTTGGGTGTTGGGTTCTAGAGGGGGGGACTACAGGGGTCGGGGCTTGGGTGTTGGGATCAGGGAGAGGGGGGCTGCAGGCGGTCGGGGATGGGCAGCGCAGCAGGCTGGAGGGTGGGCAGCGCGGGGCTGTGGTCGATGCCGGCCTGGGTTGCAAGAGGTGGGCTGGGGGGAACTCTCGACGGGCTTTGGAGGAGGTCGGGGGCGCAACTTGGGAGATGGTGGTGGAACTAATGGCATGTTTTATAAATATGATATGGTTTTAGGGGTAAAATTGGCAATATATAACATTTCCCGTGAGAGTTAACGGATAAAATGGATGCCAACTAACACAAGGTTATGCCATGTGAGTTTGCATTTTTCGGGGTTCCAGGTGTAATTCGTGATTTCACGGGGTTATGAATGTAATTGCAAAATTACGCAGGGTTATGGGTGTAAATATCCCAAAAAATACTAGATATACTTAATCTACCAAGAACATGGAATATAAGTTTGAAACAATCGCTGGCAAATTGGTAAGAGTCCAAGGCAAGTTTCCTTCAAAAAAATTTCATCTCTATTTACGTAACAAGAAAATAAGATCATACGAAAAAGAAACTTATCTCTGTTTGTATAGGGATAAAAAAGTCAAAGACAAAGGGAACATGAAATGAAGTGGCGCTGACCTTTCTATCTCAGATCCCATGTCGACGGCCATGCCTTTCAGCTGGCTCAGCACACCACTTAACTCGGAAAGTCCATCATCCTGCTTGGCCTTCTCCATCTGTTACAAAGACATATTCCATCAGATTACAAAGGGGCATCAATCATTGCTTTCTCAAACTTTCTCCGTCTTTCTCATTTCGTCCATATACACAAACCTGGACTTTCTCCATGGCAGATGCTGGTTCTGTGTATTGTCGAGAGGTTGGACGCTCCTTGGAGTTGTTGGACGACAGTCCCAACTTCTCTCTCTGTTCCATGTGGCTACCCTTTCGTTTGAAGTCATTGTCTGTAACAAACGTACCGAGTCAAATACGATATAAAAACCAGTTTTACCAATAGGTCCAATACATACAATTAGGTTACCTTCTATATACACAGGTCCCTTAACTGGGTCCTTCTTTGGTTTCCATGTCTTAGAGAACATTCCACCCAAGCTTCCCAAAAGTTTCTCACCCTGGAATGAGATAGCATTGAAGGTTGAAAATTTTGATTAGTGAACCTTAAGGTAGAAGTTAAGAATTGCTGTTGTTAATCCTATAAAAATATTTGTATAGAATAGCTTCTTAAAATCGTTTACTTGAGATCTAAAGAAATGTCTCTTAGATTTAATAGTTAAAAGAATCAACCATCTAAAGCAATCCTATTTTACGCCAATACAAATCAAGACAGTTTAATAACCGGTAACTTTCCATTCTAGCGGTGTAGATCATTGAGTTTGCAATCATTCATCAAGTGCATTGCGGGGCATGCCTTCCACACATATACTACTGGCTTTCTAAATTTCAACCTCTCAAGAAAAAATGTTCCAAAACTTAGCATTCTTTCGGTACCCACATTATGAGGTATCCAAAACTGTATTTTGTTCAAGATTGATTCAATACCAATGAAGATGCCGACTTTAGCAATAATCCATTGAAAATTTTATGCATCAGCTCATGTCACACCAATGGATTGAAATGTGGTATGTTCATGGACTGCTACAGAACTGCAGCTTCTGATAATTGTAATTATTCCTGGAAAAAAATTCTTTCGACCCGAACTAGCTTGAGAAGATCAATGGTCCACTCCAAGTTTGACAAAAAAGATGTCAGATGCTACTGGACAGAAAGCAGAGAATCGATGTCCAGGACTAAGTGAAAGCAAGGCAAAGAAGATAAAATAGGAAAAGCATTAACGGAATCAATGTCGTACTCTTTCATCTTCAGTATGAAGCATTGGGATCCTTTTGGTGAAGAAGAGCAAAGCAGAGATCAAATGGGAACCATCCTGTACTCAAGAGCATGAACAGTCGAGTCCTCTTCATGACACAACATGGAGAATGCTCATTGAATGATCTCAGCAATACCTTTGATACAAAGTATTTTAACGATCCTTGCAATCCAAGTCCAAGCTGTTGGAGTTGTAATAGATTCAAAATTGGATCATGATATCTTTGTCATCTTCTCTATTTTATAATAAATCTGTTACTGCACCCACCCCAGAATACGACTCAACACTTCGTTTTGCCCTGTTCTTGACCATTTTGATCCCTGAAGATTTCTCCACATATGTGCCAGGAGGTATACTATAAATAAAAGGACCCTTTGACTAATGGAATACATTTACAAATAACAAATGTATAGAACCTTAAAGGAGAAAGCGCCTTTCAAATCTCTCAAAGTGTTGCCGTTCCAAATATATGTCATGATTAATTACTTCGACACGATGCAAATAGTTTAATTTTCACCTTTTGATACATTTTCAATCTCATTGCCAAAACTAGGTAGCAATCCAAAATTTCCGTGGATAAACAATCTCTAAGAGGGGTAAGGAGGGTTGGGTTGTAGGGATAGCAAATGAAAAGGCCTTGTATTTATTTACCATTTTGGGAGCTCGCTCATCTCACTTCAAACATAAGACCATGCTTGACAATTCAGTTTTAGCTTGAAATACTCTATTTCCACTGCGAGAGACTAGATGTCGACTCTGCACTTCAAACAAAAGCATTTAAGTCTCGTAACTGAAGGATAAGAGTGTAAAGTTCCTGAGGACTAAGTGGAGGGGAAAGTGATCGCATGGTCCTAGTTTCTCCTCTGTTTCAATCCCCATAAAAGATCCTCAGTCATGTCGACCAAGGTTTTACCAGATGGATGTAACAAAAAAAGATGTAGAGAGGTCAGATCTCGTCAGAAGTCTAGCTGCTGATCAAGGAGACAACACAAGAGATTGGATTAGGGGATCCAAGTAAATAGCCTTCGCAGTCGGAGGACCAACTAAAACAAGCAGTGGTTTAGTCCGTTACCAAAAGTATATCTTCATTGATAATCTAAAAATTATTTAATGTGAGACCTTAAATAAATCCAACCTATACTATAAACCCTAGCACAATGGTAAAGAATATAGTCATGCAGCACGAATAAGAACATTTCCTCGCTAGAAGTAGGATTATGCTTGCATAAGATGGATCAAATAATGTCCAATGCTTTCACTTTCTACTCTAAACCAGATTTCAGGCAGGAACATCGGTCCAAATGTATATTTACTACCATCCAACTACTTTGTTTGCTTTTTAGGAAATATACCAGTATATTTCATTACACTCATACTATGGAATCAAAGTACAAAAAGGTCATTGATAGTTTTTCAGCTCCTTTCTGTAAAAATATTTTGATTTGTCATTCATGCGATAGAAAACAAGAACAAAAATAACATACCCGACTAAGGTCCTGATCCATGGTTACAGCAGTGTAGTGAGTCCTGGTGATCTGTTCTCCTTGCTGAGATAATGTGATCATAGTCTTGGTCGCATCCTCTCTGATATCCTCGGCAATCTTAAGACAGTTGTTCACTGTAGAAGTGGTCTCCTCAGCCTTGTAAGCAGCATAATTCTCCAACTCCTGCACGCTCTGGTTTTCAAAACCACCAGAATCACGAAAATCATTCTTATACTTGTTCTTTGCAGCATAAGAAGGCAACGAGTATTCAGCATCATCATCCTCAGTGTAAGTCAAGGTTTTTGGGTTTGTCTTGGTCACCACAGGTTCCGATGATGCTCTCTGTCTCAACTTCATGTCAGAATCAGAATCAAAAGGATTTTTCTCATTCGCCCCGTAACCGTTTGTCTGTGGCTTCGATTTTTTCTCTACGCTGTGTCTACCGCGAAAGTGAAACATGTTTGCTATATAAAAAAGGCTGGATGTGTTCTAAAGTTTCAACAACGGCACCTTGTAAGAAAACCAAACAAAACAATATGAGATAATCGTGACAAATAAGAAGTTAACCAATAAAAAAACAAGACTTTGCAGGAATATAAAAAGACTTGGTATAATGAAAAACATGTCAAAAGGTGAAATAAAGATCTTAACTTCATAAACTGAAAATAGATGATGATCAATATGAGAGATAACTAGAATTGACATGAACAACAGACAAAATGACAAGGAACAATAATTATAAACCTATCATGCTTGGACCCGTAATCCCATTTACATGGTAAACATTCTCTTAGACAAAAATTCAAATCACTTCTTGCAAATCCCTATTAGGATTCATCCCAAGCAATATTTTTTTATTGTTGCCATGAAATCGACCTACAAAAATCCAGAATTCCCTCGAAATCCAACACCCAAGCCACACAACAACTCAGATTCTTCAAGAAAACAAAACCTAGATCTTTTCAAAGATGAACAAGATCAACAGAAAAAAAAGAGAAAGAAACAAATCCTCCCAATGGAAACAAGTCACTTCCATCTCAAACAATCATTTTCTCCACCACTTCAATAACCACTCAAAGTATAAAACAAAACCCACCATGAGAACGAACCAGAGAGAAGAAAGAAAACCCTTTTCATCGAACTGCATCAAGAACTCAAATAACCAATAAATTTAAGCAGCAAAATCAGTGTTTTTGGCACTCATTAAGCAAAAGAATGACATGCATCAGATAAGATAAGATGAGACTACCTCACCGGCGGGATGGGATCGACGAGGAGCAGAGAAGATAGAAATGCGGAAGGGCACGGAGCAGATGATTTATAAAGAGAAGAAGAAGTGGTGAAAAAATGGGGAATGGCTTTGACTTGTTCGTCTATCCTACGCGTTGAATCAAAGGAAAAAGATGGAGTTCTTGGAAGGCGGGGTAGGAAGTTGGGAATTTTCGCCCGCCTTTTCTTAATAATCCCATCTTCCACCGTCCTCGCAATTAGATTAATAGGAAATAGATAGGAACAAGGATATAGAATAAAGAGAATAAGGTCATGTTTGGTTGGAGAATAGACCCTGGAATAAAATAAGGGGTCAATTCTCCTTCCGATACGGTTACCAGTGGTACGACTATTCCTCATTATTCCATCTTATTTCACTCTTATTCCTATCTTTATCCCACCTTACCTACTTTTTTTCATTTTATTCTCTTTATTCGTATCCTCCAGCCGAACAAAGAATAGACCCTTATTCTCCTTATTCTCCATCCTTATTCCTGCTTATTCCCGAACCGAACGCAGCCTAAGAGTCTATTTTTTGTCTTGTTGGAAATATAGGAATAAGGATAATAAGGTGGAATAATGGAAGGTAAGATGGAATAAAGATATGAATAGGGGTAGAATAATGAGAAATAGAAGTGAATAGCCATACTCTTGGGAACTGCATAAGACGGAGAATTGACATCTTATTCCAGTGCTTGTTCTCCAATCGAACATGACCATTTAATAAATATATTCTAATGCTAATCGGTACGAAATATGAAGCTTGGATATTACAACATGAATTGATTAGTAATGCATAAAAAAGGATTGGAGACAATTAAATTTTGCTCTACGCACGACCATCTAACAAACAAGATATTAGAGTATAATGATGTTTACACATGACTTTCGGAATATTTACAACAATATTTGTACTACTTTTTTTGCAAACACACATGCCTTCGTAGCAAAACTATCGGGTAACACATGCCCTTAATTGTCGTTTCTTCTCCTCCTAAACGGTCCTTAAAGGCATGGGCATAAATGCAATTCAACCCTTTCTTTTTGTCTTCCTCCTCCTTCTAAAACCCTCATCTCCTGCAACTCAATTCACCCTCCGCCCTTACCTCACATGCTGGCAATCCTGACATCATTCGCAAACCACTTATCACCTACCACCCATAGGGGTGTAAACGAGCTGAACTTAAGCAAACCAACCCAAGCTCGGGTCGGCTCGTTTAGCAAATTTTGAGGTTCGGGCCGATTCGGCTCGATAAAATAAAAAGTGTAATCAGGTTCGGCTCGGCTCGGGTAAAATTCGGAAAGGTTCGATTCGGCTCGTTAAAGGTCCGTTTAAGAATAAATGTTGTGCATGTGTTTCTGTTCAAAGGAAAAGCTGTAGTTGCATGTGAGGGTTTTGTGGGGTTTCGGGAATAGGGAATATGGACTTAAGGAGTGTATGAGTGGATGGGTTTGGAAAAATAAGTGAATGCCCTTATGTTAATATAGAATGTATTTTTTCCTTGTATGTATACAATATAAATGTATATATACTTCTATGTATGTATGTGTGTATATAATCGAATTTTTAACGAATCGAACCTGAACGAACCTATGTTTTTGAGGTTCGGTTCGTTTACTTAATCGAGCCTAAATTCGTGTTCAGGTTCGGTTCGTTTATTTTCGAATCGAATCTGAATCGAACTTTTAGCGACCCGAATCTAAGCGAATGTCGAACCTGAGAAAATTCTGACAGCCCTAACCACCCACATCCTTCACTCTTGCCCATGTGTTCCAGCCAATCCCCTACTTTCGAGATCTTTGTCGTCATTTTCTCAATTATCACCTCCTACTTCGTTGTTGACCTCCATCTGTTTCCTTAGTTCCACGATGAGGACATCAATTGCTGTGAGAAGAGAAGCATCGATGTCATGAAAGGAGGGGAAATGGTGTGTGTGTGCGCGCGTGCGCGCACGTGTGTGGGCACGTGTGCGTGTAAAAAAACATGTGCTTGCACTCGCTCGAATCCATTTCTCTTTCTTGTGTATGCATATGTGTGGGGGGGCAAGAATGCAGAGGCACAATTGTAACAAAAACTTTCTAAATTCAACTTTGGTTTAAATAAAACGTGGCTGGACTTATGTTATAGATGGCAAAATAATGAGAGGACATATATATTAACTGTGCAAGATTAAATATGCACAATTGTAATTACAAAACAAAAATAGGTACACAAGTGTTATTGAGAGAATTAGGAAGGTACAATTGTAAAAATCTTAAACTATGACAACGAATCCGATATTGTTGTCAATGTCAAATACTAAAATCCAACTGCATAGAAAATAATTTCATGGATATCTTTAGATTTCGATAACCTTGATATAGCATTAGGGCTAAGGCTGTCAAAAAAGACATTTTCAATATTCTTCACATTCGACTCATTAAAAATCTAATTAAGATTTCGATTTGAAAATAAACAAATCGAACTAGAACATTAGTTTCGATTCATTTATTTGTGAAAAGTTCGATTAAATAAAATTTATGTGGATGTATATGCATGTGGATGGAAATTACGAGAACTTAGATTGTATCTTTATTCATCCCTAAATATAAAAACTCTTATATTTTATTCAAGTGAGTAATCAAAGTTAAACGAATCAAACACATGTAAAAACTTTTACCGAAGTTTGATTAAAGCAAAAAAGAATAAACATTGTTAAAGATTTCTTCAACTCTTGGTCAAAACAAAAATAAGTATAAAAGATGAATTGTCGGACATTTAATATAAATCGAACCTTTAACAAACCAACTTGACCTTTTGTGAACCCAAATCAAGCTAAGCCGAACCTAAACATTATATTCATCTTGTCAAATCAAGGTGTTGGATTTGATTGCACTCCTAATCAGGGTAATGTAGATTTTCATAGAAAAGTTATTGGGAACTTAAATATATGTTTTAAAAAAAGCTTGTCATACCACACGAATATCCTTCCAAACCTTGTAGCTAAAAATATTCTATAACCTTTACAACTTTACTAAAAAAATAAGGTTGTGTATATAGCCAGCGAACTTCTAGATTCTAGAAATAACTCCTAACAAGATATTTTTCTGTCTTTATTGTAAGTAGGGGTTTCTATTGAGTTCAACGAATCGAATCGCTTCTACTCATACTCAACTCGGTACGAAAATCGAGGCTCAAGCTCGGGCTTGATAGGATCAAGCTCTGGAATGCTACCTTAGACTCAAACTCATCGAGTTCAAGTTGGCTCACGAACCTCTTAATGAGTCCTCACTGCCCTGGACTCGAACTCAGCATGGAATATGCCGCGTGATCTTGCATGTGTCGAGCAGATAGAGGATGGTGGTGCTGACCAGCATCCCCAACGTCCCGGACGTGGCCTTTGACACAGACTCAATAATCCATATCCACCCCGATCGAAAACCCTGGGGCTCAAAGGTATGGTGCACCGATGTAGCAATGCTTAGGGCTCGAAGGTGTAGTGTGATGGTGTACAGGCGTACGACAATGGAGACTATATATGACTCGAAGGGTTAGGGTTGTGGCAATGGAGACTGGAGAGGGGACCATAGGACTCGAAGGGTTACGGCTCGAAATCATGTTCTTGCAATAGTGAGGTCTGGAGAGGGGGAATTTTGAAAGAGAGGGGATGGAAAATATTTTAGAATTATCTCGAGTTGTCAAGTAGAGCACAACCCAGCAGGAGCTCGACTCGATAGCCCTAGCACGCCACAAATCCAACTTGCGCTTGGGCTTGTTAGGTTTTCGAGTCGGACTCGCGAGCTCTTAACGAGCTGAGACCGAGTTGAGCTCATCGAGCTCGAGCTTTCCTGACGACCCCTTTAATAAAATATTTTTTTATAAAGTAGATAATTTTACAATGATTTTTTGTAAACACTAAGTTTGCAAGGGTGTCTATATCAATAAAAACCATTGTGCGTACTGGTTATATTGTGACTTGCATTTGTTTTTGTCGAAAGAGACGCAAAGAGGTCGTCAAAATAAGGTGTTAATATTTCTAGTTTTATATGTGATTTTTAAAAATATTGCGCACAAATTCGACCATTAAGAAATTGGTTTATAGTTTGGATTGGGTACAAAGGACAAGAATATAAGCTTATGAATATTGGATGACGTAATCATGATATAACCACCTTATTCAAAGATTGCATACTTCGAGTTAAAGTTCATTTACGAGACCTTATCTGTAACGTCCCGAGCTTAGGTCCCCGGTCCGTTATAGAGGAAAACTGGCCCTGACAACTTGTTAGGTACAGACCCAATTGGACCCGCTGGCAACCACCCAAAATGCTTAAGCCCAAGTTGTCAAGTAGTAATCTCCACCACTTATAAACCACACCCATACTTTGTATATTTTTACTAGGAGATTAGGAGTAGAGATATTCATCTCGATCCGAGGATATTTTCAATTGCAGTTACACGTATCCCTTATCTTTGTCATATCTAAATCATAACGTTGTCTAAACATATAAATTTCTGCACTCAGGTCGAAGATGGATACTTAGGAGGTTTATAAGACCATCGTGTTAGTACAAGGGGGTTGTGGTGTAAATCTCAACAAAGTAGGGGTAAAAGTACAAATAGATTAAAAGAAACAACTATATAAATCCTTTATATTTTTATAGGAATAGATTCTTTATAATTTACGGATTCGAAACTCCTTCCGTAAGTGTTAATATAGGAAGACATGCTATGCCTATCCCGACCGTACATCTAAGATTGAAGGTAAGATATTATCTAGGGCAATAAACTATGTGGTTTCATCCGTTACAAAATGACAACTCGTCTTTCTTACCATGACTACATGTTTTTACCTTCAAAAGTAATAGTATTACCATTACACTAGACCTAGCCAACGAGCTGGGGGCCCGCCCAGCCCACCCAACCAGCTCTTGGGCTGGGCTTGGGTTAGGAGATTTGAGCATGAGGCGGCCTGGTCTGGCCCGCAAAAAATAAAAAAATATACAAATATAAGCTAAATAATATATATATTAATACGATACATATCAAGGTTTTCATATGTGACGCTAGTTTTAAATAAAATCTAATACTTTGCACGTAAGTAACATGTAAACCACTTCATCCAACTTAAATTGACTCAGTCACGAATATTCACTTTTTTACCCTATGAATGTGATATGAATTATTTAACTCGAATTCACTCAATCGAATGTCCACCCCTACTTTGGAGTACCAAGACTTGCTAATAATAATATGGGTAAAATGTGTATGCCCCCTAGGGGAGCTAACTTAGCTCCCCCACCTCATTTTCATGTATTTTTTATTTTTTGAAAATAAAAATCGTTTAAATTCATTATTAAATATTTATATTATGTCATTAAAATTTCATGCGAAACAGAGACTCATACGGCCTTTATCCAGACGGGGTCGATTTAAAAAATCCCGCGA
This sequence comes from Ottelia alismoides, assembly GCA_037367405.1. Classification (NCBI taxonomy): domain Eukaryota; kingdom Viridiplantae; phylum Streptophyta; class Magnoliopsida; order Alismatales; family Hydrocharitaceae; genus Ottelia; species Ottelia alismoides. The sequence continues at coordinate 204,933 of JAZKJV010000293.1, forward strand.
CCGTTAAAAAATGGTTGTCTGGATGGAAGTCGTAGGAGTCTCTGTTTCATACGAAATTTGAATGACATAATATAGGGATATAGTGATGAATATTCATGGAAGAAATTTTCAAAAAAATAAAAAGTAAAAAAAATAGAGAAAATGAGACGGGGGGAGCTACGTTAGCTACCCTGAGGGCAGCCCCCATTTTCCTCTAATAATATTCGTGCAATGATAATAGTGAGGGTCCATTGACTGATGATAATCTCATTAATGCCGAAAAAGATAAAGAATATAATGTCATTTAGTTCAAGAAACAAATTTTAAAAAAGAAATGGAAACTCGTAGATATAACATGAACTAGGATGTATCCCGCGCTTCGCGGCGGCATACAAATTGGTTATATAATGTAAATTTAAATATTAATTCGTGGTGTTTAAATTAAAATTAAAAATTAGTAAATTAAAAAGGAGTAAAGGGAATAAATGAAATTAGTTAAATTTTATTAATATATGATTTTCATTTAAAAAACTGTTGATTTATAATAAATATGAGAAAGTACGTATTTTTATAAAAAGATGGATCCCGTAGATATCTATCTCCTTGTATATTTGATCAACAACGTAAATCTTCTATTATGAATTAAATAAAATCTGTAGTGATTTTTAAAAATGTATCTTCTCCGCAACCTTCTATATTATATGGCACACATTGACATATGTGCACCTGAAGGTGCAAAATACGATTAAAAAATAAATATTCAAATACATATATAGTGTTCTTAAATCCTAACCCCGAATACAAAATCTAAAATTAATGGGGTTTGGATAAATGAAACAAAATGTAAAAGTAATCAGTGAAATTTTCAAATGTAATAGATAGGAACCATCCCAAATGTGATGATATGTGCTAAATTATACTTATTTTTTAAAAAATAAATGAAACTTTCTACCATTTATTTAATTAGGACTTATCTAATAAATAGTTTTTTTTTAAAAGTCCTGCATCAAAAGAAATGAAGATGTAATTTTTTAATGGTTATTGACCAAGAGAAATCTTGTATAGAATTTTAACATAAAATATTATAATGATATGATTTTCATCCTAACAAATGATATTGGATTAGAAAATTTTAAATATATAAAATAACGGATTTGATCAAACCATTATCAAAAGTATATATGGCCATCCATACAATGCATATACACATGATTTTCTTTTACATGTCATATGTCGTTTAATATATTCGTATGTGATACCACATATTATATTTTAAAAATGTGAAAGAGATGAAATACTAAAATTGATAATACCTTTTCTTATTCCATTGTACATATTTCATCCACGATCACTTTACTCATGTTATTTTAATGCGCAACAACACATTAATTAGGAAGGAAAAGAATGATGAATTTAGGACTAAATTATAAAAAATACAACATCTATTTTAACATATATTCCTTTCTTCAAATCTAACCCAATAATAAAACTATATAATAATGTGAATGTCAAGCACTGTGAACATGAAAATACATTATTTTAAGGGGCATCAATGCAAATGTTTAATAGATTTAATCAAAAACTATAAAATCTGCTAAAAGTGATTAGGACATGATTAAACCAAAATCTCATCAATTCAAATTCGTGTGAAGAATAGTTTATTGGATTCGCATGAATAATGCACATTATTAGTTATTAGTGATCAGGAGGTGATGGAATTTATAAATAATTACTCTCTCCAAAGGATGGGGGGCTATCGGAAGTTCCTATCGTAGGGTCGCAATCTCACTTCCTCAACTTATCAGATTTAATTATAATATTTCGAACATAAAAATGAAGATATATACATGCATACATACATATAAGTAGTGATAGTGATTTGAGTTCAATTTTTATGAAATTAGTACATCAGCACATTTTCAAATATTGGTACATCAGTACAAAATCACCGAACAAACTTTAAAAATTCTAAATAATTAATTAGTGAGTAAAAATGAATTAAAATATCAAATGAATAATATAAATTTGATATTTTTTTAAAATCTTAACAATACATTTTTGTAAATAATAAATCACTAAAAGATTAAAATAATAAACTAATACTTTTAAATAAAAATGATAAGAGAATAAAAAACCTTTGGAATAAATTAATCAAGATCCAAAATTATCAACTTTATATAAAATAACTATTAGTTGAAGATTTATAATTACACAATTTACATATATATCGTAATATGCAACTACCAATAAATTAAGAAGACAATATATATATATATAAGAATTACCAAATAAATTTTTCTTATTTATATGGAATTTACGAAGTACTTATCAAAAAATACATTAATTTACATTATAGATGAAGGGTGGGAGGAGTTGTTTTTGAATATTTACATTTTATGTACATTTTATGTTTCCAGAGATAATAGTTGTCGAAAGAAAAATCTAATACATTTTTCAAATATTGGTACATCAATACAAAATCAATAAAAAACTTTAAAAAAACTAAATAAATAATTAGTGAGTAAAGCATGAATTAAAATATCAAATGAATAATATAAATTTTATATTTTTTAAAACCTTAACAATACTTTTTCATAAATAAAAATCACCAAATGATTACAATAATAAACTAAAAATTTTAAACAAAAATGATAAGTGAATAAAACATCATTGTAATAAATTAATCAAAATCCAAAAGTAGCATCTTTACATAAAACAACTATTAATTGGTGACTATATCATTAAGCAATTTATATATTTCGTAATATGCAACCACCAATAAATTAAGAAGACAATATGTGTGTGTATATAATTTATAATTACTAAATAAAGATTTGTTATTTATATATAAATTTCTATGGAGTTATTTGAATTTTTATGGATTTTAAATGTTACCATGTAACTTTCATTTTTTAATTTACTAAAAAAATGAGCTTAATTTTCTTAACTATTTCAATATAGTCTAGGGTGAGTAATATGTAACTGTAGGTGTTTTTTTATTTTTCATTAACATATTTTATTGAATATATAATCAATAGTTATTTATCTTTAAAGTGAATATGTGTATGTAAATAAGCATAAATTATAAACAAATTTGTGTAATATCATGAATAGTAGGGGTACTGTTGCAAAAACTCCACAACATGCAAGTTCTCGGCCATACCAAAAAGATGGGGAGTCTATTTTTAGAAAGAGAGAGGGCGGGGGATGTAGAGATCGTGTGGTAGTGTATGGAGAGAGAGAGAGAGAGGATAGCGTGGAGGCCAAAGGGAGACGCGAGGAGATGAAAAATGGGGAACGGGAAAGGCTTAGAGGAAGCCACGTGTTTATTGCTGGTTGAAAAACCCAGCTTTAAATAGAGTACTAGTGTATAAGCCCGCGCTTCGCGGCGGGTTAGAACAAATACGTCTATTTGTACAATTTATAAAGTTATGGAAATTAGGTAAGATATCAAATCAAATAATAAAGGTTGAACCTTATACATGGGCTTCAAATATTTTCTTACATCGTGTCAAAATCCCATGTAGTCTTATTCACACTATGTTGTGGTCCAATGATTTAGACACATAGAAGTGGTAGACAATGTCAAGAAAAATAGAAGAGAACAATGAAATACATGTTTAGGGAAAAAATGTGGATAAATGAAAAAATATTGATATATTATGTTGATAAGATGTCACATCAGAATAATACAATGGATTATCTTAAGAAGAAAATGAATAAACTATGCTACTCAAAGGATGAAATCATTAACAATATTAAAAAATAAATTAACTTCAACATATCCAAATACATCCACACATTTAACAAATATATGGAAGCATGAAAGTATATAAGGTAATAATATAAATCAATATAACACTCAATGGTATAGGGAAACCGATTTTAAGGTTAAATAGCGGAAGGAGATAGCCTGCAAAAACAATCAATGATGTCACCTGATAAATCTTAGTTTTAACATGAAATTCAAATTTGTAGAAATGATATACATGCTATGTATATAGTGAAACATGAATACTTGTATTTGAAGTTAAAATCATCACGACTCTCTTTGCGTACCCCTCCCCCCCATGCTTAACGCCACTTCACCAACTGACATTACCCACGCTTTCGTGTCTCTCAGTGTGGTCAACACTGGATGTTTCCGAGAAGCGAGACAACGGAGAACATGCTTATTAAGAAACGATATCCCTCACCCGTACTGATGGAAGAAAGCTCTTGCATATATTGCCATAGAAATCCACCCATGTATATGCACTAATCAAGATAAAAAATATCAGATCAATTTAATGCTGAAGCCTTATTGTGAGTGAAAATATATAGGTTACACATGCAGATCTATGGATTGCATTCTCATTTGTGTCAAGTTTAAAATAGACCCAATTACGTCACATAAGATGTTATCGAAACTTCATCCCGCGGTGCTTTTGCGACTATAGTTCATGAAAACATGAAATGCCAAGATACCATAGTTTAGTTGAGGCTCATTTCTTGACTAAGGTTTTCAGAATTCAAATAGTATTTAAAACTTATGAAAAACTCTGGATATTAAAGTACAAAGGAATTATCTTGTCACAAACTAACGATGGCAAGGACATATGTTCAAGATTAAAATAAAATCAGATCAAAATTGTTTCTTTAACATTATCAAGGAAATGGTGAAAATATATGTATCTGTTGATTCGGATAAGCACAATAGGAAAAAAAACTGTCATGAATAAGAAAAAAATCTTAGCTATATTGGACTGAAATAACGACTTACTTGAGGTATATAATGGTTGCTATGATTACTTATATTATGTTGTAGTAAGAATTGGAAACTTAAGGTCAACCACAATTTTCTCTTGATTATTATAAAATTATGGAGGACCAATCTAGTGGTATAATTACAAAGATAATATGGATTATGATGTGACTTCTCAACTACCTGACCATTTAAACGTGTTCAATCTCTATATATTTGTTACAATTTTCGACAATCAAAGAAGCTAGAACTGATGCTCTCTAAGAACGTACAGCACATATAACCAACCAAAAAGAGCAACAGTTGCTTTCTGAAAAAACTTACAAGGCTAGATATCTAGTTTAACTTTAATCCAAGTGAAAGTTTATGTTAGACGTGAAATCCAACAACCATATGTTAACATCAAACTACAGAAGAGCTACTGTTAGATTTCTCTCATGAAATAAATGGTTTTAGAAGAATAGTATAAGAAAAAACAAAAAAATACAAATTAAACTAATAACAATTACAATGTGAATTTAAATAAATAAACATAAGCCATCTTATCTGGTACTTCGATGCTTATAACCAAGATTTGTCTACATGCTAGTACTTCATCATTTACACACATTTGTTTATATGCCGGTGTTGATGCTTATAAAAGTTTGTCCATATGTATTATTAACCATAGAAAGCATGCAAAGTGAGACTTAATTAATGGTAACCCGTTGAATGTAAATAGTAAAAAGTTTGTGTGAAAAAGAAAAGAATCCTAAATTGCCTCTCCATCATAAGATAGAATTACTCAAATATTTACATTTATTGAAGGATATCATCAATGCCTCTTGTAAATAATAAAAGTGATGTACTAAAAATCACGGTACCGCTGATATTGGGAGAAAATTATTATGTAATCTAAAATGCCTATAATGTGTCCAAACAAACTAACCACAAATCCAACCAATATAAAATGAGAGAAAATGTAATTGTTAGACCAATATCCAAGCATATTTAATGTGATATCTCCAAGTACAATCAAATTGAAAATCAAAAAGAGGCCCACGAAGGAACATGCTGGAAATTGATTCATGGTGATGTTTTTTGGCTTCCAATGAACTCGAACTTTTTGTTGTTAAGATTAGGTTCGTATTAGGATTAGGAATCCTAAGGGACGTGACTCCTAATTTTAATAGTAGCTGGCACTTGTTCTATGGCACAACCCTTGTCACAATGTTTTTTGTTATCGTTATTTTTCTCTCCCGTTGGAATGTGGTGGACTGATGACAACAATGCTTTTACTCTGGGTATTCATGAGTTTATTTGTCGACTATTCCTCTTCTCGATGCTACAGATTGTTCAAGGGAGCGTGATGGAAGAAGGCTACCTTCAAGACATCATATAATTCTCCAACCACTGTATTCACGATCTTTTTCTATTAAATAAGCTTATATGGGGCTAGAAGTTGTCTTATGCTTCACGACGATGTTTTCCCTAGGTTTGGTATGATTTTTTTATCTTAGTTTCTCTTGTCTTTGTGGGTAGTTACTTTGGATTTAAAATACTTATTATCGATACTTCTGTTTGCTATTATATTCACAGAACTATTTTGCATCCTTACATCTTTTTGGCTTCACCAGTATTTGTGTTCATGTTTATGGTATTGACAATTCTCATTGACACTTGTGCAGAGATTATAGCATCGTTCTCTGCATATACCATCATGCTCTGTTATTTCCAGCTATGTAGTGAAGACTACACATGCATGACATCTCTTTTTTAAAATTTTATAAGAAAAAGATCATATAGCTTGTATGTTTATAGAATACTATGTCAATGTGTTTATATATTTGATTAAGACAATTATGTCATTCATTTTTTTCTTGTTGTATTTTACATATTCGATATTAGATTTATTCAAGTTATTATCTAAGCGGTAATTAATCAACCTATGATTACCAAAATATACTTTAGAATTCATAGCATTTAAAATATATAAGAAATATTGTGGAAAGATTCAGATCCATTCGATTGATGGATATAATTAAAATAAAAATTGACACTTATGCGTCACCCTAACTTAAAAAAGATGAGAAAAAATTAGTTATGTATGTATTGTATTTTAAAAAATATTATTTCTAATACATTATTTATTATTATTATTTTTTATAAATTTTAGTAATAAAATATTAATAAAAGTAACATTATGTCATAATCAAATTCATAAGTTATTTTTAAATTTTATTATGTGTTGAATTTTTTTGTATCATGTATTATTTATATCTTGTAATAGCTTAAGTATCAATTTGAATTTATTTCTAAATTTTATTTTTTATTACTTTAATATTTATATCTATAAAATTAAGTTTGTCTTAAATCATTATTTCAATTATTATTTTATTTCAAGATTCGACATCACGTATAATGTGTTATAAGCATTTTCAAAAACTATCTACATTTTATTTGTGAGAGAGCGCATGAGTGGAGAGAGTTTTTATTTTTTAGGAGGTTACATGGATTGGAGATAGGGTGCATATCTGCGCTTTGCGGCGTGAATTAATTAAGGTAAAGTATTTTTTTAAAAATAGTAAAATTTAAAAATATAATTGAAGCATAATAAGAGAAAACAAATTTACTGTAATTTGTTAACATGCAAATATTTATCAATATTAATTATATTACAGAATAAAGTTATGATTGATTTATAGTAATAACATGAGGATATTTTCAAAATGAAAGAAGTTTAATAAATACATGTTAGCCATCCATGTCTTATAAGAAAAATCTAGCATAAAAATAAACGATCAAGAGATGGAGGAATATTATTCTTTCTATTTTACATCATATTCGTACACCACCTTGGTATTATTTGTAGAATTGATATATATATATATGTATGTATGTAATATTTTACACTATATTTTTTATTCTTGTTATCTATACATTATTATTTGCAATATGGAGACTCAATCTCTAAAGTTGTATTTATTTAATCTAACATAATGAAAAATTGATGAGAATTTTGGATAGAAAAGAATAATAATTTTAATATTTTTATTAATTATGTACTACATCTTACTTTTTTATAATTTATTCCTATGCATTCATTTCAATATAATTTTATTTTAGTTCAATAATGAAATATTTGCATTGGATATTACTTACATTCATTGCTAAAATTTAATATGAAAATACTAACGGGTTTAGAAACAAAAAATTATAACTTTGAATAATGGGATTTAAATAATGAGAGGAAGAAAGGTGAGGGAGTGATTTAAAAAAGAAGAGAGATAAAAAAAGAGACCACGTATTTAGAGGGAGAGTAAATGGAGAGAGGGAGTAGTGGATGGAGAGAGAGAGTAAATGGAGAGAAAAATGGATGGAAAAAAAGTAAATGGAGATGGAGAGTAGTGGGTAAAGAGAGAGGGGGAGGAGAGAGAGTAATGGGTTTTTATGTGGAGAGAGAAATGGTCCTAATGGATGGAGAGAGAGAGTGTAAACGGAGAAGGGGAGAAAAAGTAACTGATGGAGATAGGATGGGTATTAATTGGGTTGAGAGAGAGAGAGCAACGGTTAATTGGGTGGAGAGAAAGAGCAATGACAGGAGTGAGAGAAGGGGGAAGTGCGAGGAGCGTGTACACGGGGAGGAAAGGGGGAGAGCGGGAGAACATGCCCATAAAGCACCACGTGTCAGCATAGGAAGATGTTTAAGAAAAACTCAGTAATAGTATAGTTATAGATTTATTTCTAAATTTTATTTTTTATTACTTTAATATTTATATCTATAAAATTAAGTTTGTCTTAAATCATTATTTCAATTATTATTTTATTTCAAGATTCGACATCACGTATAATGTGTTATAAGCATTTTCAAAAACTATCTACATTTTATTTGTGAGAGAGCGCATGAGTGGAGAGAGTTTTTATTTTTTAGGAGGTTACATGGATTGGAGATAGGGTGCATATCTGCGCTTTGCGGCGTGAATTAATTAAGGTAAAGTATTTTTTAAAAAATAGTAAAATTTAAAAATATAATTGAAGCATAATAAGAGAAAACAAATTTATTGTAATTTGTTAACATGCAAATATTTATCAATATTAATTATATTACAGAATAAAGTTATGAATGATTTATAGTAATAACATGAGGATATTTTCAAAATGAAAGAAGTTTAATAAATACATGTTAGCCATCCATGTCTTATAAGAAAAATCTAGCATAAAAATAAACGATCAAGAGATGGAGGAATATTATTCTTTCTATTTTACATCATATTCGTACACCACCTTGGTATTATTTGTAGAATTGATATATATATATATGTAATATTTTACACTATATTTTTTATTCTTGTTATCTATACATTATTATTTGCAATATGGAGACTCAATCTCTAAAGTTGTATTTATTTAATCTAACATAATGAAAAATTGATGAGAATTTTGGATAGAAAAGAATAATAATTTTAATATTTTTATTAATTATGTACTACATCTTACTTTTTTATAATTTATTCCTATGCATTCATTTCAATATAATTTTATTTTAGTTCAATAATGAAATATTTGCATTGGATATTACTTACATTCATTGCTAAAATTTGATATGAAAATACTAACGGGTTTAGAAACAAAAAATTATAACTTTGAATAATGGGATTTAAATAATGAGAGGAAGAAAGGTGAGGGAGTGATTTAAAAAAGAAGAGAGATAAAAAAAAGAGACCACGTATTTAGAGGGAGAGTAAATGGAGAGAGGGAGTAGTGGATGGAGAGAGAGAGTAAATGGAGAGAAAAATGGATGGAAAAAAAGTAAATGGAGATGGAGAGTAGTGGGTAAAGAGAGAGGGGGAGGAGAGAGAGTAATGGGTTTTTATGTGGAGAGAGAAATGGTCCTAATGGATGGAGAGAGAGAGAGTGTAAACGGAGAAGGGGAGAAAAAGTAACGGATGGAGATAGGATGGGTATTAATTGGGTTGAGAGAGAGAGAGCAACGGTTAATTGGGTGGAGAGAAAGAGCAATGACAGGAGTGAGAGAAGGGGAAGTGCGAGGAGCGTGTACACGGGGAGGAAAGGGGGAGAGCGGGAGAACATGCCCATAAAGCACCACGTGTCAGCATAGGAAGATGTTTAAGAAAAACTCAGTAATAGTATAGTTATAGATATAGATATATATCTTTTAGAAGAAAAGCTGATAGGAGTTGCTGAAGGTAACGATTGATGACACCGACCATTGTAGAGATGGTGCACGTGGAGATGCTAAAGGCACCACACATACTAAAGAAAACCATGGAAGAACCAGACTGGGAAGTCAGCAGAGAGCACCTGGTGCTGAAATTAGACTTTCCCCAACCCATGCTTTGTGAAGGCGTACGACGGCAAGTTAATCCAGCTCTAGTCCATGGCAACCTTTAACCTCTTGTAGGTGTACACGGACGGTGGCACCATCGCGAGCTATCTCATCCCCAAGGCCAGCCACGTACTCCTGAGCCATGTGGGCCTCAGCTGTGACCATCAGATGCGGGAGAACCCCCAGGGGATCGACTCCGAGCTGGAATGGGGTATGGCGGTTGGATTTCATCGGCAGAGGGGGTCTGGGGAAGAATGGGGGAGAGCATAATTGTTTTGGGAATCGCTTTCCCCAGAAGGCAAGAAAAATATTAGAGAACGATAACACGTGTATTGGTTAATAAGAGGCGAGGCTACAATTGTTGTGCAATGGTCGGGACACGAATGGAGATAGTAGGGCTTAGACAAAGATGGGATTTTCGTGTGGAAAAAGCTGGGCTTTTGCCCCTCAGCCAGGTCATCCACGTGTCAATGGCTGGGGCAAAAACCCAGCTTTAATTATAGTAATAGATGTTTAACATTCACATCCTCTTATATCAGCATCGCCTGCCTCTCTATCACATCAAGTCGCAGTAGGTTGAAGTTTGGAGTTTTACATTTATAGTATATATTACATAGGATCCCTTTTCTCTATATACTATATATAATATATTACATTTATATTATATAGTATAATATATGAGGAAAATGGGGCTGCCCCCTAGGGGGAGCTAACTTAGCTCCCCCGCCCTATTTTCTTCAAATTTTTTATTTTTTTTGAAAATTTTTTCCGTGAATATTCATCACTATATCCCTATATTATGTCATAAAAATTTCGTGTGAAACAGAGACCCCTACGCCCTCCATCCAGACAGTCATTTTTTTAACGGTAACAAGATTTTTTAAATCGACCCCGTTTGGATGGAGGTCGCAGGAGTCTCTGTTTCGCATGAAATTTGAATGACATATTATATGGATTTAATAATGAATTTACACGGTTTTGGATTTCAAAAAAAATAGAAAAATATTTGAAAAAGGGACCGGGGGGGACTAAGTTAGCTCCCCTTAGGGGGCATACACATTTTACCCATAATATATTATATATATAGTATATATAATAAATTAAGTTGATGTACATGTATAGTATATATTATATACTATTTGGAAAATAATATATAGTATATATTATTTAGGAATATTTTAAAATTGATATCCACGTTTTATTTTGTATACAATACCTATTTTAGGGATATATAGAGAGAAATGGGGATGCTCCATGAGGGGAGCCAATGGGTTGCTCCTACCACATCCCTTCTCCTCATCAATTTTTTTAATTTTTGGAAAAAATAAAAAAATATTTTCATCATGTCTTCCATCCAGAATATGTCGATTACAACAATTATAAGACCATCAAAATTACTTTTGTTCTGGATGAAAGGCATACGAGTTTCTTTTTTATGACGAAATTGAATGAAATTCTAGGGGGATATAGTGATGAAATTATTATTTTTTATTTTTCATAAAAGAATAAAAAAGGAGGGAAATAGGGGTGAGAACAGTCCATTGGCTCCTCTCAGGGAGCAATCCCATTTTCCCAACCTCAATGGGAGTAGCCAACAGGATGCTCTTCCCCATACCCCTTCATTTTTTAATTTTTTGGAAAAATAAAAAAATATATTTTTATGACTATATCCTCTTAACGTGTCATTCAAAATTTGTCCCATTTAGGCAAAATGAGGCTACTCCCGCTCCATTTTTTCTATCACCCTATGCCCATTAAAGATGAGACGAGCCACTCATCTCAGCCGTTAACTATAAGTTTACAATATTCCAATAATAAGATCCGTAATCATAATAAAAATAAAATTAAATTAGAAATTTAAAGATACTCCATTATAATCACGTCATGTCCCTATATACAAATCTATATTTATTGTATTAAAATAGAATCAGGGAATTAAAGGATCGTTTGCAGAAAAGAAAAAGGTAAGGAGAGGAAAAGAGAAAAACGACCAACCTTTCCACTCTTCCGCGCGCCCAAACCCTACCAGTTGTCCGGTTCCTTCCATTACACCGGCCGTCCCCTCGTACCGTAGCACAGGTACGATCTCTCCTCTCGGGCAGCTACACAGTCGCCCTTAACCTGTTCGACGAAATGCTGCAGAGAGTCTTGAGATTTTTTCTTGCAGGGAGATATGGTGGGGCTGTCCTCGGGAGAGCAGCACTTCATACGCGGCGGGATCGAGCAGGACCTCCGGTGCGACGGCCGCCAGAGATTCCACTTCAGACCTATCTCCATAGAAACCGGAGTCATTCCTCAGGTTTGGATTCTTACGAGTTGATGCGATGCTGTTTGCTTCCTTTTTAAGACTTTTTTTTGCCCATCTGAACTGACAGCGTTTATTGTTTTTGTTGGTACTTCAGGCCAGCGGCTCCGCGAGAGTCCGGCTCGGTGCCACGGATGTAATTGCCAGTATAAAGGTACTATTCGATTCTCTGTTCTTGTGGGTGATCTGGACCTGAATTTGTTGTCTGTACTTTCCATACGATGAGGGAATTCTGCGGTGTATGACTAACAATGCATGCTAAGGAGACAATGAAGTTTTGTGTGATCGGAGTAGCGTGTAAATGCAACTCTTAATCACAGGGAAGAGGAACGTTGCTCTCCAAACATACATAAAGTATATACTTGGTGAACGACTACATTTTATCTAACCTGTGATTATTGATATTGAACGTATTTAAAAACTTGTTTAGAGGTTTCGAATGCCCATTAGGTTAATTCTTAACCAAGTTTTTTAAGTCAAATTTCTTTAGGTGAGAATCTTAACTAGGCGGATTGATGACGACCATTGATGGGCGGGCTCATTATAGAGTTAGATTGGGGGCAATCATTAGCTTTTTTTACTGCTGTAACCAACATAGATAGATATACCAGGAGATATATCTTTTTTTCAAAACACTGTAGGGAGTAGAAAAGTGGTTTTGTGGGTAGTGAGATGGCTGGCATTATCATTAGTTGGAGATTACTAGACTAACCTGTTTGTTTATAACGTGAGTTGTTCTCAAGTGTAATATCTACTACAACGTTTTATAACGTTTTACGGATATCAATCATAGCAGTAATTGATGTAGCGTGAAATAAAGATGATTTTATTTTTCCGTCAAGTTTAATTAGAATCGAGTTAATTTAATTTACGATTAATTGAGTCATTGCAATTTTAATTTAAATAAAAGGATCGCATGTGATCTCAATTTAATTAATTAGTCGGATATATTAGGTAGTTAGTCGGTTGGAGTCCAAATTAGGATAAGTTAGGATTTGAACTTTCATTTGTTTCTATTTTTTGTTATCCCACCCTCCTATATAAAAGGGATGGTAGTCCTTTAGTCAGAGGCAATCGAAGTTGAAATCAAATCGAGATTTACCTCATCTCTCTCCCTTTCCTTTCTCCCTCCACGCGATCTCTGTGATTCTCTTCCCCAAATCCCTGGCATCCGACGAGCCTTCTCTTCTTCCTCCGTATAATTTTTCTCCACCAAATATTTCCCACTGCCAAATTATATTTTTCACTGTTGCAAAATCCTAATTTGCATTAATTGGTATCAGAGCATGACATCAAGATCGTCCTCACGATCTGACGATCCATACTGATGTTCGTGCAAGCACGTCGTGAAAGACCATCATTCGTTGGAACGTAAACGACGAGCCAACAAAGCCTACAAGAAGGAGCTAATGTCCGTATTGTTTGAATTTCAATCGAATCTACGTGATTTGGTTGTTGATTTTCAAACCCTGAGAGCCGTTGAATCAAAGCCTCCCGCTGTCGAAGCCGATGTCCTGGTTTCAAAGGAAGAAAAACAAGACAAAATGGCCATCGACTATGATCTGCTTACTATTCAGCACATCCCATATCAGATGACGCGACCAGAATCAACTCCACCACCCCCTTCAGCCGCTTTCGCACCTCTGGAACCTTCCTAGGTACTACCCACTTCAGCCCCACTACCCCTGCTAGCTCCTGCGCCATCCCGAACAACCCCTCCAAATCTCGCTTCATGCCCCCTCGCCACAACCTTCAACCCTTCTGTTGCCCCACCACCATCCACGACAAGCCCATCCACACCAAACCACTGTTATTGCCTACACCACCTCTCCATAACCCCACCATCGCTAATGCTGACATCACCTTGCTTTTCCCTTTGCCGAATGTCCCACCACCATATGCATCTACCCCCCCTAAAACCATGGTTCGAAAAAACGCGCCTCGAGGCGCACGAGGCGTACGCCTCGAGGCGAGGCGGTCGGAAAACGCCTCTGAACGACCGCCTCGACTGGATCTTAAGAGGCGGTCGCCTCAGTTGGTCGAGGCGGTCGAGGCGGTCGAGGCGGTCGAGGCGAAGGCGAGGCGCTCACCGAGGCGTTTTCTTTTTCAAATTATTTTTTTTATGTTAATTCAATTATCCTATTAGCAATTTCAGATGTTTATAAAGATGTAGTTGTTTAGGATATAATATATAAGATGAATGCTTAAATTTGGCCGCTTTCATGTTCATATTTACTATTAAACATATTCAATCATGTTAAGAAACTCTTAAAATATGCCCTTAAATATACAAATCCACAAGTATCATAGAAAAAATTACACGTAAAATTATTTTTAAGGAGTTTTCAAACAATGAGCTATGTAATATACCAAGAAGGTCAAATAAGATATAATTCAAGGGGAGTTTATGTACTACTCCCATTGAAACAAATCAATATATCCGAATAGAAATAAAATCCTTAATAAAAAATTTCGCCGGGGGCGCTGCCCCCACACCCCCGCAGGGGGGGAGCGCACCTGCTCCCCCCCTAGACCCCCCCCCCAGGCTCGCTGACCGGGCAGCGAGACCCCCGCCTTGTTGGGGTATGGTATGGCAGGAAGGGGAGCATACGACGGTTCTTCAACTTAGGTTAGATGTTTAGAATTTAGGGGAATATCAACATATTTAATCTATAATTGGATGGAAATTTAGTAAAAAGACATATACACTTGTATATCTTTTCTTTCAGTGTTCCTATCTTTGTAATTGCATCATATATTATAGTAATTTATATCATATGTTAGTTAAAATATATATATAATTCATTAGTATATATTTGTTGTAGTTTTTATAGGTTCTCCTTGTAAACTGAGGCTTACGCCTCGACCGCCTCGAGGCTACGCCTCGCCTCGATTCCAGGGAAACCGCCTCGTTCCGTTTTTAGTTTTTTCAAACCTTGCCTAAAACCACTACCCAAACAACCCCAACGGCCCTATCGCCCATGCGGAAACCCCTCAGCCCCTCCCCCACCCTGGTCTCCTCACAAGTGGCCAGCCTCACGTTGCCGGCTAGCTCGAAGCCCTAGATCACCTTCAAGTCCCATGCGCCACATGTGCACCGCCTCCACCTCCCGTAATGCGACCGTCGCTCAATCTCAAGCTCCCACTACCACCGCGTGCATCACCAACACCACCGGTTGGTTCCATCTTCGAGCCGCCACCAGTTACAACCATCCTCGATGGAGCTTTGCTACCCTTAGCACACGTGTAATGCGATCCACATCACCGCTGCCACCAAAAGCACCGCTCGCGTGGCCCCCGTAGCTTATGCCGCCGCTGTTGCTTCAGTAGGAAGTTAACCCTAACATGAGTTTTCGTACGAGAGGGAGATGACCTCCCATCGAAGGTTGAATCCCGTGACTCTAGGGATGCTGGATTGATTAGGATATTTTATAAAAAGAAGCCCTCCTCCAAAGTTATTTATAGAAGGATGAAACTTAGGTGAAATGAAGGGTACAAAAATTGCAATCTCACCTCATGTAGTGGAAATACTTAAAAAGAAGTGATGAAATAAAGAAATTGGTCTTGCTACCTTATCCCATTAGGATTAGGAATGTGGAACCTATTTAAAGACTATATGGTCTAGTTCATCATCCATATCTCCTCCCCTCCTAAATTTGTGCCATTCATTTGCTATGAGTTCTACAAAGGTTGCAATGCTCTATGTGAAAATGCCCCAACAATTTTTCGAGCACCGTAACGAGGGGACGAAATTCGCGTGGGCATCGACATTTGTGCCACATATGCTCTCCCATCGTGAAATTAATGGCTCCAACCATCATACCAAGTATGTCTGGATTCCATCGTTTGTACCACATCGGTTCTTCCAAAGCATGATCGAGAACGCTGAATTAAAATCGACAAGCTTCAAGCTGAAAGATCAAGCAATTCATCGAGAGATGGTTTTTTCAAGCGGAGGATAGTTGATGCAGCGTGAAATAAAGAAATAGGGTATTATTTTTTGTTAAGTTTAATTAGAGATCGAGTTGATTTAATTTACGGTTAATTGAGTCATTGCAATCATTGTTTTTAAAAACGCGCCTCGAGGCGTTGAGGCGTACGCCTCGAGGCGTTTTTCTAGGAAAAACGCCTCGAGGCTATAGCCTCATGCAACCTCAATGAGGCTTAAGCCTCGAGGCTTATGAGGCGTAGCCTCATTTGTGTGCTGATTTTTTGAATTTTGTCTGCAATATTTTTTTCTTTTCTTTTTGATTGTGGGCTATTCATCTTTCATAGGCAAGTATGTTCAAGTCCTTAAGCTCACAATTCACTAAAATGCATTTTTTTTAGTTTATTATAGTACTTGAGCTTATTTTTACTTTGTTATGCATGTTCTTTATATATCAACATGAACAAAAATTTGGATCTTGAGATATTAAATCTAATGCCTCTACTCTTAGTATGCATCTTGTGTTACATCTAGCTCCTCTAGTAAATTTTATTCAAGACTTTAAATTTTGCAGAGAGTTACCTATTATTGTGCTTGCATATTCATATTTACTTGAATCCTTACTGATTTAGAGTCCAAAAAAGAGTGTTATATAACAACTTCGATGTTTAAACCATGATGTTTGTCTTGAAATGTCATGGAGTTATGTATTTACTCATAACTATTAAATTTCTAGAACTTGAAAATTGTAATTATGGTTAATTATGATGTTTTATGAAAAAATTCCTTCCACGAGTGAGGCTTATGCCTCAATACGCCTCGAGGCAATACTGGGAAAACGCCTCGATACGCCTCACGTTTTTTAAAACCTTGATTGCAATTTTATTTTAAATAAATGAATCGCATGTGATCTCGATTTGATTAATTAGTCGGTTACGTTAGGTAGTTAGTCGGTTAAAGTCCAAATTAGGATAAATTAGGATTTGAATTTTGATTGCACTCACATATTTCCTTTCTACTTCAGTGGAATACAATGCATTTGCTGATTGCAGTTTCCATGATATTAACAACATGTAGATCTTTAGGATCCACATCTGTTTTTTCTCATTATGGACTTATGATTATCTGTAAGTTACGTATTTTTACATATATTGGTGTTTTATCCATATCAATACATTTTATTTTGTCCTTTATTTTTAGCCATGTTATTAATTATAAGAGTAACCCGGTTAAAGCATTGATAGATTACTTTGCGTTATGAGAGATCAACTGTGTTGCAAATACTGCAAAGTAATCCAAAGAGAGAGCTTGACATCTCAATATCGCTTGTTAGTCATGGATGTGCAAGTAAAATGGTTGGTAAAGAAAATGATGGTTCCCACAATCATTATAAGTAGATGATGGAATCTTCAATTGAAGCAATCGAGCTTCAAGGAGAAGGTCCTAGAAGACTTATCTTGGGATTATAATGGAAGTGCGGACGAGATGTGGGGGGCGAGAGCATCTTGTATTCGAAGGATAACCGAAGAGATGCTAGGTGAGTCTAATGGAGGAGTTCCAAGCCAAAAGGAGGTTTGGTGGTCGAGCTAAGCAATGCAAGAGAAGCTTAAATTAAAAAAAGCTTTGCTTTAAAGCTATATATAAGAATATAATAGAGGAAACTATTACAAACTATAAAATAACGAAGAAAGAAGCAAAGAAGTTTGTAAGTGGAGCTAAGTTAAAAGTTTATGAAGTTTTTTTTATAAAAATCTTGACTCTAAGGAGGGCTAGAAGGATATTTTCAGATTGGACAAAGCGAGAGAAAGAAAGATCAAAGATCTTTCTCTAGTGAGATGCATTAAGGATGAGGAAGGACGTGTAATTGTTACTCAAAAGGATACCGAGACTAGATGGAAGCAATATTCCATAAGCTTTCCATTGGAGAAGGGAATAAAGAGATTACTTTGGGAGATCTAGCTAGTAGTGAAAGTTACCTGAATCTTGCAAGCTATAGACGAATACAAAGGAAGTATAGGAAGATTTGATGGTTATGAAATCCGGGAAAGTTGTAGGACTTGATGCCATTCCTATAGAAGTATGAAGAGTTCTAAGTGACCATGGTTTGGTTTGACTTTCAAAATTTATTCAATGGTTTTAACGAAGTAAGAAAGTGCATGAAGAATGGATGGGAAGCATCATGGTGCCTCTATATAAGAATAAATGATATATTTAAATTTTTTCGAATTACAAAGGTATCAAACTGATGAGTCATACTATGAAAATTTGGAAATGTGCCATTTAAAGAAGGTTGAGGCAAGCTTTCAAAGTAATTGAAAACCAGTTCAGAAGCTATCTACTTAGTGAGGAGATTAATGCAAATTTATAGGGCTAAAAGTAGAACCTCCATATATTTTTTATTGATTAGGAGAAGGCTTATGATTCGGTCCCACGAGAGGTATTGTGGAGAATTTCAGAGAAGAGACAAGTATCTATCATATACGTTAATCTTATGAAGGATACATATGACATGGCTTCATCTTGTGATTATGGATGAGTTGAATAGCCCCGTTCAGGATGAGATACCTTGGTGTATGTTGTTCATCGATGATATTATATTTATTGATGGGCATAGCTATGGAATAAATGAGAAGTTTGAGTTTTGGAGACATGCCTTAGAGACTAAAGAATTTTGTATAACTAGGGCTAAGATTTAATATATTGAGTGCACATTTAATAGATGCAGTGGTGAAGGAATGCATGTGAAGATTGGAGACGATAACATTTGTAAGAAAGATTCTTCTAGATACTTGGTATCTATTTTGCAGTGTGACAAGAAAATCGATTAGATGTTACTTATAGAATAAATGCATGTGGAGAGGAACTTCTACTATTTTATGTGATAAGAAAATTCGTTCGAAAATCGAACAAAAATATTACAAAGCAATTGCGAGACCTATTATGCATAATGGATCTGAATGTTTTGGTATGTGAACCATAGATATTTGTAGGTATGAGCATCGGGTCGGATCATGCCCAACCCAACCCAGATTCCAAACTCAGTTTCCATTATCAGGGCCATCGGGTCGGGCCCAAGCCCGCACAAATACTGGAATTGGGGCCCGAGCCCGAGCAAGACTCGCAAGGACTGGCTTGGCCCAGTATATTTTAAAAATTACCAGCCCATTTATGTTTGCCCAACACATTTGTTTAATTTTGAAATTATAAATGTAGTTATTGTTTATCTAAATCAAATCATTTAACTAAGAAGATTGTTATGGATAAAGTGTAATAACATGCAAATATATTATTATATCCAACAAGTTTTCCGTGGTTTAATAGTACACAGAACATTGTTTTAACATTGAGATAGGGGCTATATGCATCAAAAATATATACATGGAAAACAACGTGGCTTGAATTATAAATTTCCTGTTGACCTCTTCTACTTGAGAAAACAACTTAGCATTAAAATCGATGTTGAAAATCGATATTCAACAAAGAAAAAATTGTAGAGAAAGAAACCATACATTGGTCTGAGGTGGCGGGGAGGCATAAAAGGATAGGGGTGGGTAGGCGGTGTTTCACGACCAATGGAGCGATGCTAGGGCTATTGCGGTAGGGCCTCGAGAACCTCGACTCACGAGGGTAGGGTGGGGGTGGGCGACGCAAGCAGGAGGACGGGAGGGTGAGGAGGAGGGTCGAGCGGGAGGACAGGAGGCCAAGGGGTGAGGAGGGCCGAGGATGGGGTAGACCATGGGCGGCGCGGTGATCGCTCGGGAGGGGAAGGGAAGGGAGGGGAGAGGGGGAGATACCATCACCTATTGGTGTGTGCGGGGGGTCGTGGACTCGGGGTAGGGGGCCCTACTAGTGGCTAGGGGGCACAACGCACCCCTTGGGTTTAGACCGGGTCAGGTTCGAGCCCCTATTCGTGTCGCCAATTGGGTCTAGAATCGGGTCTAAGCTCAGACGTGCCCACAGGCTTCGGGCTTGGGCCCGAGCCCAACCCGAAAGGCTAATCAGTCAAAAACATGGCCTTAAATTTCGGCGAATTTCGACCGAAATTCGGTCGAAATTCGGTTTCGTGACGATACCGACATCGAAACCATGTATAATATCTGTTTCCAGGATTTCGGTCGAAATTTCGGTCGAATTTCGGTCATTTCGGTCATTTCGGTCCATTTCGGTCCATTTCGGTGGAAATTGTTCACAGATTTCTCGGATTTCGGTGGAATTTCGGTGGAATTTCGGTTCATTTCGGTCCATTTCGGTTCATTTCGACTGAAATTGTTCTAGGTCACCATATGTCATGCTTAGGCCACTTATTGATATTCATAGGTACTAGGTCACTAAATGAAATTTATAGGTCACTATTTCAACCACCATTGCAATATAAGCCACTATTCCAACCACCATTGTAATAAATAAGGCCATTAAGGGTCCTATTTAAACCCAATAAATATACTGTATATGTTCTCATTCCATCTCACAACTTCACAAGTCACAATTGACAACCTAACTTAAGTCTTGGAGAGCCAAGTTTCCAAATTCCAAGTCTCGTATAACATACATTTTACGATCACAAGCTCTACTATGCATTTATTTTGGCATACATGTTAAAATATTCGTGTTTGTGTGTGTGTCTTGTTTTATTTTTAAATAAAAGTATTATTATTCTTTTGAGAATTGATAGAAAAATTGAATGCCAAAATTTAACCGTGTACTGAAATATGAAATTTCACTCTGGACGGTCATTGATATGATGACCGAAATCATTATTTTAAGGTACTGAACATTATAACATCTTATTATAAGCAAAAAAACTTGTATTTATGCCTCTTTTATTGATTAAACAACATTACAAATCTTAAATTTTGAAAAAATGAGTTTTCAAGTCGTTTTCCCAACTTCCGGCCATTTCACCGAAATTCCACCGAAATTCCTTTTCTGGGCTTACCGAAACGAAACCGAAATCCGACATTTGAGGCCTTGGTCAAAAAACAAGGCCCACGCTTGCTCGTTTATGCTGCGGGCTCAGTTGGGGTTGGGCATCGAGCTGGGCCCGACCAACCCTATTATTTGCTCATCCCTATATATGTGCATAGAATGACAGTAGCATAAATGAAAATGCTAAGGTGGATGCCTGGTCATACACGAAAAGATTGGTTTTAGATTGGTGCGATTAGAAGGATAGTTGGTGTAGCTCCAATAGAGGATAAGATGAGAGAAAATCACTTAAGAAAGTTCAGATTTACAAAGTAGGTCGGTTGATGCATTAGTTAGAAGATGCAAGATTTAAGATGCTGAGCCGATTAAGAGAGGGCAAGGAAGGCCTAAATAGTGTTGGAATGAGACTATCTGAATGGATCTTAGTTATTTGTATCTAAGCCCGAGAATGATCCAATATAGATCTTAATGGAGGTAAAGAATCCATATTACCGGCCCTACTTAATGTGGGAAAAGGTTTTATGGTGGTTGTTTACTTTTAGTCATGTTAAGTGGTTTATTGTATTTTTCGTGCTTTGTATTTATGGTTTCAATGTTTTACTCTATATAAGAAACCCTATCCCATGAATACTATTATATCATTCCATCCCAGATTTTCTCTCACATGGTATCAGAGTGACCATCATAGACTTGAGCTCTGGGCCTCTTGCCTTAGCCTTACTCTTCTGCTATACCCCCACCACGAATGCTTAAAAGAAGACTAACTCCATCACCCGGAGTTTCTTGGAGAAACATCTGAAGCACTACCATATCCTCAGAAGCGACAACAGCAACAACAACAATGCCCTTTCCCCACATTAAGTAGGGTCGATTGCATGAATTCTTTGCCTCCATTCAGATCTCTCTTGGGACATTCTCAAGCTTAAATCCGAATAACTAAGATTCCTTTGGATAGTCTCATTCCAACACTTCTTGGGCTTTCCTCGTCGTCTCTTAGCAGGCTCAACATCCCATATCTCGCATCTTCTACTAACGCATCTACCAACTTCCTTTACAAGTGGTCAAACCATCTTAAGTATTTTTCTCTCATCTTATCCTCTATTGGTGTGACACCAACTTTCTTTTTGATCACATCATTTCGATTTTGGATCCACTTTAGCATTTTCGGGTATGGCCACGCATCCACCTTAGCGTTTCATTTCTGCTACTGTTATTTTCAGCACATGCCTATGATTCACAAGCCAACATTTGCATCCATAAAGAATAACGTCTCACAATTGCTTTGCAATACTTTCCATGATTTTCAAAGGAGTTTTCTTATCACAAAGAACAACAGAGGCTCCTCTCTACTTTATCTAACCAGCATTTATTCCATGTGTATCATCTCCATCGATTTTCCCATAATGTTTGCAAAATAGATCCCAAGTATCTCAAAGAATCTTTCTTCTGAATATTATCATCTCCAATCTTCACCTCGATTCCTTCATCACTACTTTCATCAAATGTGCACACCATACACTCAGTCTTAGCCCTACTTATACAAATTCCTTTAGTCTCCAAGGCATGCCTTTAAACCTCAAGCTTCATACTTCATCTCTAGTCTCATCAATCAACACAATATCATCGACGAACAACATACACCAATGTATCTTATCCGTAATGTGACTAGTCAACTCATCCATAAGCAAAGTATAAACTAATTGGACTCAAAGATGAATCTTGGTGCATATTGATACTGATGTTAAAATAGTCAGTCTTCACAGATTGAACTTACACAAGATGAAGCCCCATCATTCGTATTCTTTATAAGGGTAATTTATAAGACATGAACTTGCCTCTTCTCAAAAACTTTCTACAAAATCTATCATGGAATTGAATTATAAACCTTCTCTAAATCAATAAAAATCGTATGGAGGTTCTTCATTTTAGCTCTACAAATCTCCATTTTTCTCCTCGATAAGTGGATAACTTCGATAGGGGAACGACCTGGCATGAATCTGAATCGATTTTCAGTTACTTTGGAAACTATCTCAACCTTCTTTCGATTACACATTCCTAAATTATTATTGTGTGACCCATCAGATTGATACCTCCGTAACTCAAACAATTTTGAATGTCTCCTTTATTCTTTTAAAGAGGCACCACAATGCTTCTCCTTTCTTTAGTCATTTTCTTGCTTCTCCAAATAACATTGAATAAATTTGTAAGCCAAGTCAAACCACGTTCACCTATAACTCTCAATACTTTTATAGGAATGGTACTAGGTCCTACCAAGGGTTTAAATATCGATATTGGCTTCCATATTGACATCATGTTTATACGGTATTTCGTCGGAATTTCACCCACATCGACAACATTTGTGAAGGAATGACCTGCAAAGGCCCCCATATCACCATATGTTCGATATTTCAGTCCTATGTCGAAACTGAAATATCAGCGAACTTTCACCGATATTTCAAGAAATTTGAAACCTTGGGTCCTAAACTTTTCCCAGGTTTCATAGCCTTCGAAGTCCCCTTGTACTTTCTTCCTTTATATCCGTCTATAGCTTGCACGATTCAAGTACTTTTGACTTCTAGTTAGATCTCCCAAAGTGATCTTTTGATTCCCTTCCCCAATGAAAAGCTTATGGAAATACTACTACCATCTAGTCTTTATATCCTTCTGAGTAAGCACAATAACGAAACGCAACAATGTAAGAAAAAACCTTTGTTTGACCCTCTCTAGAGGTGAAAGGAACCGCACTTTGGATGACCATTAGTCAACATAGAATACGATGTTATAGTCTCACACTTCTTCGTCCTGCGTGATCGATGTATTTGAGAAGTTAAATGAATCTCCAATTTACCAAATCACAGTCTTCAAAAAAATCAACCTTCTATAGCAAACCTTACATATGTCTTTTCATCTTGTCTGCCACCATCTCAGATAGCAGAACCACATTGTCCATCTCGAGCATGCCTAGCACATTGGCAACATGTCAAGGGTTAATGAGTTTCCGCAATAACTTATGAAGTCTATATGCTAGAAGTTTTCTCATGATCAAATAATTTGCATTAGAAAACACAATTAGCTTGAAACCCTCCACATTATGAGCCACATACTTTTTAGTAGTAGAAGATAAGGGTCGTGTTGATTTTCCACAATGAGTTACCTACATTGGAGTCCTCAATCATTTATGTTACATACGAGCTCACCATATCTTAAAACTTACTGAAGAAAACTACAGTAAAACCATCCAGAGCGAGGAGTACATTGGTAGCAGGTCCTCGACAGCATCCTGCATCTTTAGCTCCCCAAAACCATGTATAAGCCCAACTGCATGCTCTACAGTCAACCTTCCAACCAGACATCCAGACCCGTACCTACCAAAATCCCTCTCCATTTGACTGAACCAACTTAATTTCGTTGAATTCTCACTTTGAATTATATGACATTGATTGACTTCATTTCGTTACTTTTCGAGACCATTTCGTCTGACATAAATTATATCGATAACTTTCTACCCAGCTTTTCCATTCATTTATTAAAGACTTATTAATATTAGCTTGCTTATGTTTTGATTTAGAATCACATATTCCCTGTGTCTCATGATGTGGTCCTGTGTCACTCTCCTCGTCTCCTTGTATCCCAGCACCTCAATGGAATGGATATGGTTCCTTTGTTGCTTACTATTAGCCGCAACGTGGAAGAGAGTCGTGCTCGCTTTGACCTCCTTCAAGCAAATACTCTTAGATCGCTGCATCCACTCCTCTTCCTATTCTTCGTCGGTCTTCCGGCACCGTATCTTGTTGAGATTCTGTCCTTCAGCTTGTCACCTCTAAGAGCATTGGTGTTCACATAATCGAGCCTGTCAAGCACCTCTCGTCCTAGCTTTCCTTTGCATTTTTTGTGCCTTGACATGCTTCATGTAATCTTGGAGTTCTCACTTGACACGATAAGCTCGGTGGCAAATGTGAAAGGTGGCAGAGTTTTCAACGATGCAGATGAGCATAACTTTGACACCACTTATCCAAATCCCACGACCAAGACCTTTTAAACCTGAATAAGTGAAGGAGCATATGCCCTCACCTGACTCCATGATCGTCAGTGTATTTTATCGATCAGACCATGGGTAAGCTCGTACAGAAGTCATCTGGAACCGCTGTAGGATGTAGCGTCTTAATAAAAAAAGGAATCTGTCAAGATATGTAGAGGACGAATTCCTCCAAGTATATTCTAAATTTGAGCTCACAAATCCAAGTATAAAAGTCCACCTATACCTGATCTTTTTTTTTGAATGAGAATGGGGTGGTCTCCCAAGCTGGGACCCACCTCAGTGTGTATGTATATATTATAATAAAAGAAATGTCACTATTGGAAGTTGAACTCATGACCTTCAACAACTCACATCAAACCTCTAACCAATTACTCCACCACAAGTTATTAAACCTATCCATGATCTTGGTCCTTGAAAGGGTCCTTTGCCCTGAGGGTGACTGGTGACATTAAAACCACGCTCGGTGCTGGCGAACTGTGGGGAAATACGATCTAGCTCCAAGAAACAATAACATTTAGGTTGAGTTCTGTCCGAGTGTTGGAAAAATGTTGAAGGCAATGGAGGGGAGTGGGTTGCAGTCACAGATGAAAAGGGAGGCAAATGTGAGGCGGAAGAAAGAGGATAAACTAGGTTGGGGCAGTTAAGGTGTTGGCAGCTGGGCAACGGACGATGGAATGAGGCATGTGACCTCAACCGATCACCAGATGGTGACTCTCAGGCCTCTGTCAACAGAAGGTCTTACGGTTTTGAGTGGGGGTTGTGCAGATATTGCAGCTGTTTTAAAGTAGAGGAACAACCACTAATGACTCGGTTCTTTGAATCATCAAAAGCGACATGTATTTGTTTTCTCTTCTTGCATGCAGGGCATCCCTGCTTGGATAAATAATTTTTGAAAACTTTATCGTGCAGGCTGAACTTGGGAGACCGAGTCAACTCCAACCAAACAAAGGAAAAGTAGCTATATATGTCGACTGTAGCTCCACTGCTGGACCGGTTTTTGAGGTTGGCCTATTATCTTTCGCTCTCTTCTCTTTCTTTACACAAGATTTCCTAGTTTTGAGTAATAATGTACATTTAATCTTTACAATGGGCTCTTGGTGAATTACTGATGGGGCTATCTAGTTAAGCTTTCCGTAACATGCATTATTTGGTTATATGGATTACTACTGACCTTTTTTGTTTGGTAGTTGTTTCATGCAATCCAGGGAATTAGACTCATTCCCTATTATATTGTGTGTGTCATCCATCACATGCAATTTTCAACTTATTCTTCCAAAGGCCCATGAACCTTGTCACGCTCAATGACACTCTTCTGCATGTAAAGTGTCATGTCAATGGGATATTATAATGGTCTCATGATCCAAGTAACTTGGGTGTCCAGGAATGACATATCTCAGTGAATGTCCCAAATATATTTTTTTAAAACCTATATTTGTTAGTGTAAACTGTCACCTAAATGAAATATTAACTCAATGGAGGAAGGAAGCATTGATTTGGTCCAAGTAACTTGGATGTCTTAGAATGGCATATCTCAGTGAATGACCCCTTCGAAACCCGAGGATATTCTCATATTCTTTCACATAATTCTTGAATCACATAAAAATTTTGAGGTACAGGCGTAATTGCAAAAAAATTGGGGACATGTGTTATTGGAAAAACTCAGAAAGCTAAATTGCAAAAGTTCTCTAAAGTAATGACTAATTTACGAAGAACTCCTACTTCTTGAACTTAAAACCCAAGGTCTAATTTGTAAAGAACTCTGAATTTTGTATGTGATCTTTGAACTTCATAAGTCCCAACGTGGTTCCTGAACTTGAATTTAATTTAAATGTTGTCCTTTTTCCCATTGATAGAGCTATACCATCTTTCTTTAAAACCATATTGCCATGAGTTTGTGAAGTTTCTTCTGCTTTCATCTTAACGTAACAATGGCCCCAAGTTCCAATTAGGGGTGTTCGTGGGGCGAAAACCCGCTCCATATGTGCTTGACCCGATCCGAACCATGACATCGGGTTAACGGATCGACCCGCTCCAATCAAAATGGTTATCCATTAGATTGGATACCCGAAATGGATATCGGATTACTCGTTGATATCCATGGATCCAAAATAATAAGATATAGGCCAAGCAAAATTTTGTAAAAGTGAAAACTTCAAAATGGGATTTGTGTTAAATGAAAATGATGAAAAAGCCAAAAAACTACAAAATTTGCTATATGTTTAAAAATAAAATGTCCACAATCTATTTATCTCGATCTTCCTATCAATTTTAACAATATTATTGTATGATTATTGAATATGTAGGATTAATGCCGTCGAGGGACCTTGAATGGTATCGATCCATGCATGTTGATGAGCTCGGCGACCATCGATAAATCTCAAGCATGGATGCAAATGGATAGATACGTATACGGACATGTTACTATATACCTTGTATGTTTTTAATACGAACATGCATTGGGATAAAGATATCAACTGATACTAAAATATTTGACCATATCTTTGAAAAAATGGAGACGGTTGTAAATCAGAGATAAATCACATAAGAGTAATATGAGAAATACTTTATAGATTAGCTCCATGAATTGATGGAAAATACACCATAAAAATATAATAAACATGCTTATATCATAAAAAATACCAAATATGATGAAATATGATATAAAATTATGTCACAATGATATACGAATACAGATACTGCAGATATCAAAAAGATATACATATCCGTGTCCTTTTTAAAAATAGATATGGATACGGATGTCAAAATCTAAATACAACAAATACAACGACGAATCGAACATTGATATAACCAGGGTTGAGGCGGAAGTATGGATATATCGTATCCGATTCGCCACCATATCCGTTTTTATATAGATCGGATTTTTTATTCTATAATTATTAATTAAATCATAATAAAATAAATGTCTACAAAAAATCAACATTTCAAAAAAATGTATCAACCAGCCCGTTTGAGAGGAAATATCATGATTGCATATTTTTATCATTAATTGAAAAGAATCTCCGAACGATGAATGGATGAAATTATTAGAAATCATTGTACTGTGTTTTAAATTTCAATTGGAGTTCTGTGAATATTAAGCCATTACAAATTAATATAATCTCAACTTTAATTTCCGAATAATAAATTATTATGATTATTATAATAATTTGCACATTTGCACATTTGGTATAATTATTAAAACATTTGGTATATCAACGGTTTGTTGATATACTCACGATTTGTAGGATATGCTCACAGTTTGTTGGTATGCTCACGGTTCGGGGAGGTCATTGTTCGATATGCTCACGGTTTGTTGGTATAATTAATTTTACCAATTTGGTATAATTATTAAAATATTTGCACATTTGTTATATTTATATCATATGTATTCCATCCAATACATGCATATATATGCTAATATATATAATATGTCCAATATTATTCGTACGAGATTAATATTCATTTTACATATGCATCTCTTAACACGGTAATATATATTCCATATCTGGATTTGCACCCCAATTCGTATTTAAAAATGGATAAGGACATAGTAACACCTACATCCATATACGTATCTATATGTTTGCATCCGTAGTGAACACCACCAAGTAGATCAACGTGCATCATCCACGTTAGAGGGGCTATGAGATGGGTTGACCCATGGATACCCGTGGATCATAGGTTCGGAGATCCGTATATCACGGGTCAAAACGGGTTGGGTACCCGATCCAATGTAATCTATTGGATACCAATTGGTTTTGGATCGATCCATATGGATTGGGTCGGGTACCCATCAAATTCATGAACCGTGCACATCCCTCGTTCCAATTGTTGATCACCTGCTACGCATCAAAACCTCCTTATTCACCACCATCAACCCCCACAAACTCTTTGCTAGAAAAGTATATAATAAATATATCATATCAAGATCGAGATTGGTATGTAAAAGTTTCATTCTGTGAAGCTTCTATTGGAGGATTGGATGGGTGAGCGCTCTGGAGGAGACTGGGTGGAAGTCCATCGTTGTCGACCCACTTGGCGGCAGGGGGTCCCCAGGGCATGCTCTACAACGTGCTAAGCCCTTTGGTTGGGGTTGTTTTCGCCATGGTTCGTTGCGACATTGGGCTCGTTCCTGCTGAGAACCTATCAGGTGCTTTGTCTTGGGGGCACGCCGCGCGCTGTCCCGACGGCGGCCGCGCATTCCCCTCCGTTTTCCTCTGCAAGGCAGGCCGAGAAGTCGAAGAGCCGTTTGGGTGTGTACGGAACGGTTTCCGCAGGGACCGCTCGTCTTCCGCATAACATTCAATTCGGGACGTTTCGTGCCGCCTCCGAGGGAGGGATAACATCCCCTCCCTTCCCGAGGGCGGTTTTTCGAGTGGTTGGGTGTGCCAGCCCTGCGTCCACGATACATGTGGGGACCCCTCCTCTTTTCTGTCTGGGACCGTTAGCGCGGTTGAGTGGACAAACCCGATTATGGACTCTGCCAAAAATTTGGAGCACCAGAAATCATTAGGCCCCTCTTGTGTCAGCCCAACCCAGGGCGTGGTGAC
Source organism: Ottelia alismoides (assembly GCA_037367405.1). Classification (NCBI taxonomy): domain Eukaryota; kingdom Viridiplantae; phylum Streptophyta; class Magnoliopsida; order Alismatales; family Hydrocharitaceae; genus Ottelia; species Ottelia alismoides. The sequence goes on from JAZKJV010000293.1 coordinate 234,730, forward strand.
TGTGCAACTCTATCAACCGAGTGTTGATAGGACTTTTTCGGGCGATGATGGCCTAGATAGGCCTATCTTGCTTGTGAAGGACTGCGTTGGCACGATATCTGGGGCTTGTGAGCAGTTGGAGGAGGGGGGAGGGCTCACAACCTCGCAGGCGCAGGCTGGGGTTGTCTCTGATGCTCCGGTTCTGGATTCCGAGGACCAGGTGCACGATCCTCAATTGATCATGGTTTTGAGTGTAGCTGAGGCAAGTCTCGATCTGGAAGCTCGGCCTCGTTTTGGGACCTGCTATTCAAGACGTCACCTACCGCAGCTGTTGAGACGGAAGCTACGATGGGCTGCATCGCGAGTGCGTGTTTTCGAAGAAGATGGAGCACGGGATTCCGGATCGTGTGACCTTTCGAAGTCTCAGCTGGTGAACAGGTTCAACCTTCTTGATAGAGCGATGGCGGAACGATTGGGGGTGGTCCCCCCCGAAGGAGATGGGTACATGTGTCCCAAATGAAGGTTCTCTCTTGGAATGTGCGGGATATAGGTCGGCTCAAGAAGCGACTGGCAATAAAGAACTTGGTGGATGAGTAGTTGACCGATATCTTCTTCAGGAAACCAAGTCCTCTTGTCGTGCGGCTAACCTGGTGGGGGAGCTCAGCAGGGGTGGTAGGTTCAGAGTAGCTGACCTGGAGGCGTCCGGTTCTTTCGGGGGCCTATTGACGGGGTGGAGGGCTGATGTTTTTGATTCGATCACGGTGTCTCGGTTGCAGTCATCTCTCTTTATGCGGCTTAGGAGAAGAGCGGATGGGCTCATGCTTCTCGTCACAAATGTTTATGGCCTCGGGAGACAGGAGCGGGGGCCGTTGGCCGTCGAGCTCGAGGCTATTGGGGAAGAACGTGAGGCCGAGGTTTGGCTAGTGGGGGGCGACCTCAATGTCACTCTGCTCCCTGCGGATCGTCCCCACCAGGGTGGCGGCAGAGATACGGCTTCGGAAGTGCTGCTGAAATCTATTCATGCCTTTTGCTTGCAGATTGTCAATGCTGCGGGCTACTCCTTCACGTGGCGCAAAGCTCGATTTCGCTCGAGGTTGGACAGATTCTTGGTGTCAGTTGAGGGGGCGGAGGCCTTCCCTCTATCGCGGGAATGGGCGTTGCTTCGGGCTCACTCCGATCACACGCCCATTCTATGGTCTTTGAGGGAGGAGGAGAGGCGCATGTTCCTCTTCCGCTTTGAGAGGAGCTGGTTGCTGGAGGAGGGCTTCTGGGAAGATGTCATTGCTCGTTGGAGGGCTTGGAACCCGATGGGGTCGGCGGTTGCCCGCTTCTACGCGAAGCTGTCGCTTTTGCGCTCTCATCTTTCTCGTTATGGGATGGACGTAAGGCGACAGCGTAGGGTGAAGAGAGGGGAGGCTCAAGCGGGCGTGTCACACCTGGATGGGCTGGATGACACGCGCGGTCTGGAGCCGGAGGAGGTGGAAGAGAGGATGAGACTTTTAGAGGAGATTTTACTGGAGGATCGAAAAAGGAAATTGAATGGAGGCAAAGGTCCAGACAACGATGGCTTCATAAGGGGGATGCCAATACACGCTTCTTCCACAGTATGGCGTCGGGGAGGCATCAGAGAAATTATATCCGCGCGATCCTGGTGGGGGACTTGCAGGTGGTTGGGGAGGCTAACATTGGTGCTGCGATCCGAGATCATTATGTGAGTACTTCCAGGAGGCAGCAACGCAGTGGATGGGGGTGGTTGGGAAGAGGGGCGAGGTGTTTTAACGGGTCGCAGGCGGAGGCGCTGCTGGTGCTGTTCTCGGAGGCTGAGATCAGGAGCGCGGTATGGAGCCTAAATGCGGATGGGGCTCCGGGGCCCGATGGCTTCCCAGTGTTTTTCTGTAAGGAATCCTGGGACATGTTGAAAGGAGAGGTGGTCGATTTGATGAACGAGTTTGCAGAAGATAACGGGGGTTTTGAGAAAATCAACAAGACTTTATTATTCATGCTGCCGAAGAAAGGATTTCCAACAAGAATCGAGGACTATCACCCGATCACACTCTCCAATGCGATCTACCTGGTTGTCACGAAGACATTGGCGATACGCCTCAAGTGGGTATTGACTCGGTGGTCTTGCAGGGACATATGCTTTTATTCCTGGGAGGCAAATGGCAGATGGTTTGGTGATGATGTCAGAAATTTGTCTGCATTGGAAAAGGTCGAAGACGAAAGGTGCTCTTTGGAAGATCGACTTCTCCAAGGCATATGACTGTGTTGACTGGAATTCATATGGACATCTCTGAGGCGGATGGGCTTCCCGGAAGCGTGGATTGGGTGGATGAAGAGATGCATTATGATGACTTCCTTTGTTCTGGCTAATGGCAGGCCGGGCGGTGGTCCTTTCCATCCTTAAAGGGGGGTGCGACAGGACTGTCCCCTGGCCCCGATGCTCTTCGTGATCGTCGCTGATGCTTTGTCCATTTTGTTCAATCAGGCGGTGGAGTCATATCATATGTGTGTGCTGGTTTCCGTCTGGAGGATATATCTATCCCTATGCTTCCGTATGTCGATGACATGTTAATCTTGCTTGGCGGGTCGAAGGTGCATATTATGAATGCGGCAATGCTGGTTGATATATTTGGTGAGCAATCGAGCCTGGTTGTCAACAACGATAAATCCTAGGTTGTCACCTTTGGGATGAGCGATAGCGAGAGAGAGGCGGTGGCTAATATTACTCGTTGCTCTCTGGGGTCACTACGCTTGACTTATCTTGGCCTACCATTGACGGATGGGAAATTGAAGAAATTTGATTGGGATATTGTGCTCCATAAGATGGAGCGAAAGATGGCGGGATGGAAGGCGACCACTCTGTCCAAGGGGGGCAAACTTGTCTTGTTGAAGAACGTCCTTTCCTCGATTCCGCTTTTCCTCTTCTTAACGCGTATTTTCCCTGTCGGTGTGCGGAAAAAGATGGAGGCACTGATGAAGTTTTTCCTTTGGTCGGATGGCAAGTAGCAGAAGGCGGGGCTTCATCTTGTGGGGTGGAAGGAGGTGACGAAGAGGAAAATGGGTGGTGGACTGGACATTCGGGATGTTGATTGCATGAACAAGGCGTTGCTAGGTAAATGGGCGGCCCAGATCTGGGGTCCCTCGTCTTCTTTGGTGCACAGGCTGCTGTGCAAGATCTATGGCATCCGGGGCATGTTGTAGGCTGGGAGGATACGATGGGAATCTCCCCTCTGGTCCGGTGTCCATAGTGTCCTCCCTACCCTCACCCCATTTTTGGCTCCAAGGGTGGGGGATGGGCGCTTGTTTCGATTCTGGTGCGATGATTGGACGAGGGAGGGAAAGTTATGCACTAGGTTCCCGAGATTGTTTGCTCTGGCGACTGACCATGATAGTACTCTTTGTTAAGTGAGGGGGATGGACACTTGGGCTCCTGTCTCCGTCAATGATTTATCAATGTAGAGGCTGGAGGATTTTCTTGCGCTGCAATCTGAACTGCCGTCGGTTGCTGATACCCTCCATGGTCCCCAGGTCGGGAATGCGGACCACTTTGAGTGGAGGGAGATGGAGCTCTCCACAAAAAAATATACGGTCACCTGCATCGTTCTCTGGAGGCGCCTGACGCGAATCTGATTCAAAACTTAAGAGTAGTTTGGGCAGCAAAGATTCCTTAAAGGGTCAAGATTTTCCTGTGGTGCTTAAGGAGGCTTCACATTTGTGACAAAGTGAGTCTGACAAATATTTTTGGTGTTCAGGATGTGATTTGCGATAGGTGTCATCGGCAGCAGGAGGACGCAAAGCATATCTTTTTCAAGTGCCAAACATCGACCGATGTTTGGAGTTAATTGGTCTTGTCGTGGCTACGGTGCGAGGACGCCTAGACTTTTTGGCAGTCGATTAGGAGGGCGGGGCATGGCTCCACGGCTGACGTTTCACAAGCATTCGTGGCGCTGTGGGCGATTTGGCTGGGTAGAAATGAAAATATTTTCAAAAATCAAACGTTCTACTCGGAGAATGCCTATATCTATTGTAAAGCCCTCTACAGCTTCTGGGCTTCTCGTTAATGTAGCATGACCTTCCTTTTATTCTTAATCTTATTTGCTGTAGCTCCCAGCTAGGGAGTTTACCCGTGGTTGGTTATCAAAAAAAAATCAAGATCGAGATTAGGGCAGGGATCGTCTTGGACTTGTTACTGTTTGGAAACACTCCAAGGTGTTTGTTCAAGGTTCTTTATTTGTAAATTCTCTCGTGTAATTAAAGAATTGAAGGTACGGATCTTTACATACCCATGTACTCAAGATAGAAATAAAATGAAGTGCTTGATTGAAGTATCACTCACTGGATAATAGTTGATGATGTAACATGAGGTCTATGTTACTTAAATACACGGAGGGTAAAATTTCTTGACAAGAATGCACATGTTGTATAATTAATTCTCGCATTTTTACGGGTACAGCTACATGAAAGTCTGTCATGAGTGCGATGGACATTTGGTGGCAAATATCCTCTTATCTCTTATTTATATTAAAGTCATATCTATCCAATATTGCCTGGCATTTTCAAGGATATGATTTATGCATTCAATGCTGACAATTATGCATCTTTGATTTGATTATCCTTTTGTACTCGTCATTACCCAATTTCTGGAATCTGGAATCTCTATCTGCTTATTAGTATTTTGATTTCAAGGATGGAAAAGGCTTATGATTTCATGAAGTCCCCACTATGTTCATGATCTAGGAATGGTCCAATGGGTTGGACCATGTTTGTGTACATTCTTTGGAAACCTACATGGTGGATGTATCGCCAATATGTTTTGTAACATCTTTTTATACTTTTCGTTCCCATGGCCTTGTTTGAGCCTCAATAACAATCCTTAGAAGAAGAATATTTTGTCAACATCAATTTTTCTAGTAAAATTACTCTCCAACGTTTCTATCCATCCAACAATCAAGTTAGAGTTTATGACGAAAATGGCAATTTCTTTATATTGTTATCACTTGGATACCTCTGCATTTCGTTTTTGAAAGCCTAAAGACTTTTGCAGAGCTTCAGTATGAACTTGAATTAAGCAAATTCTGTAAATAGGGTTGATGTTAACTTTATCTTTGTTTTGTATGTTAGGGAAAAGGTGGCGAAGAGTTGTCTTCGGAGCTCTCTCTTGCTGCCCAGAGGTGTTTACTTGGCGGTACTATCCTCCCAATAAAGCTCCAAAGCTAGAGTAGCTTATTGCCTATTGAGTGATTTTTACACATACCCATTAAATTTGGCATCTTCTTGAGCTTAAACAAACTTGGGATCTGCTTTGTTTATATTTTGCTGCATGCCCTTTTGTTGGCTGTTTCCATTGAGGACCATCAAAGATATCCCTATTTTCTACACAATGTAGTAAAAAATTATGAAAATTTTCTTTATCCCATCCATGATGTTTTTCCGATCAGTTTTCCATCTCTCCGTCTTCTTCCTCTGCCACCTACTCTCCTTCATGTAACACAATAATTTTCAGCTTCCGGTTTAGATATTGATCTTCAAGGTTTAAACTGATCAGGTGGGCAACGACTCATGTTTTTACAAAGGGAGTAGTTGAGGTGAGAAAGGAATGAAGCATGGTGGACTGGGGTAGGGAGGTGAATGGGGAGGAGGCATGGGAACCTACCATCAACGATTCGATGAATTTTAATAAATGGAATTTGCTGTAAAGATAGAATGGCTTATCATTATAAAGACCCTAGGGCTCTCTTATATAGGAAAACAACCATGAGTAGATTACAAAAGAGACACATGAAAGAAATATAAATAAGAAATAAAGATAATGAGTTACAAATAACTCAACACTCTCCCTCAAGCTGGAGCATATATGTTTATCATGCTCAGCTTGGAACAATATCTCTGAAATAGACCTCTTGCAAGGGTTTTGGTGAATATATCAGCCTTCTGATCTTCCAATAGAAACATGAGAGGTGGATATGAGATCCTTTTGGATCATGTCTCTGATATAGTGGCAATCCACCTTTATATACTCGGTCTGTTCATGGGACATATTATTATTGGCAATAAAAAGAGATGCTTGATTGTCGCATAGAAGCTGCATGGGAAGAGGTATCTTAACTGCACGATCAATCAAGATCGATTTAACCAACATCATCTCTGTGCTCCCGTGAGCCATGGCTTTGTACTCAGATTCTGCACTGGATCTAGCAACCACTATATGCTTCTTACTTTTTCATGACTCGAGTGAGCTCCCCAAAAAAATAGGACATCCTGCATAATCTGCATCTGCACAAGCTGTCACATCAAGAGATGTACCTCTACTGAATATAAGACTAATACTTGGTGAAGACTTCAAGCATCTCATAATTATATAGACAATATCCATATGAAACTTCCCAGGCTGCTCCATGAATTGGCTTACCTTGCTTACATCAAAGGATATGTCTGTCTTGGTGATAGTAGCATATAGAAGCTTCCCAACAAGCTCCATGTGTCTCCTCTTATTTACCTCTTCAGTGTCATCATCATATAATATCATACTCGGATCCATAGGAGTAGTAGCAGGCTTGCACCATATTATCCATGTCTCAAGTAGAAGACCAGTCACAAACTTCCTCCGGGTCATCACAAGACTACACTAGTTCTTGGTGAACTCTAATTCAAGGAAGTAATAAAGACTACTAAGATCCTCGGTCACAAACTGTTGACCTAGGAACTCTTTGGTAGCATGAATGCCCTGCTCATCTTCACCCGTGACAATAATGTCATCAACTTAAATCAGAATAGCAACTGTACCTCTCTGTGCCCTTTGAACAAAAAGCGAATGTTCTGCAGTGGATCGCGCTAACCCCTGGTGCTCTATCAACTCTGATAGCTTCAGATACCATGCTCTCGGACTCTGCTTTAGGCCGTAAATCGCCTTGTGGAGCTTACAGACCTTCTGAGACTCTCCCTTAGTAGCGAACCTTGTTGGCTACTGCATATATACCTCCTCATGTAGATATCCATATAGAAACACATTCTTCACATCAAGTTTGTAAAGGGCTAGCCTGAGATACAACTACCGATAGAAGAATATGCAATGCCGAATGTCTGACCAGTGACCACTGGTGAAAAGGTATCCTGGTAGTCCACCCCTGGGTGAACCCTCATGCTACAAGCCTTGCCTTGTAGCGACCCACATTGCCATATGCACGTTGCTTCACCGTAAATATCCATTTACACCTGACATCAGAGCCAGAGGCACCTGGAGGGGTAGAAACAACACTCTACGCACAACGAGATTGTAAAACGACCATCTCCTTCTCCATGGCTAGTCAGTAGCTACTATCTTGTATGACCTCCTGGTATGTTCGTGGTATATCAACAAAGGAGTCCCACGACAAATCTCCTGTACTCCTTTGAAAGATGATCCAAGGAAACATGAGCAACTAGCGGATAAGTGGCACAGTTACGACGCGACTTCCTCATGAGAACAGGTACATCAAGATCATCGGCCTCTCTGTTCTTTGTTATCGACTCTTCCTGTATAGTATCCTATGGTACAAGCATATCACCAGTGCCATCAGTAGAAATAATATGTTCAGTACATACCTGAGGCATGTTGGATGACGGAGAAGGCACATGAGTAGAGGGGCGAGTAGAGGACCTACGAATGTAAAACCGCGTTAGGAATTGTATTAGGGTAGACAGAGGTGGACGTGGTGGAGGAATTGTTGGTGGAGATGACTGTGACTCAACATGAAGTGGTGTTGGTGGAGATAATGTAGGTGGTGGAACAAAGACACCATCTTCACTACAGGATCAAAACATCTATACCATTTTTGGGTACAAGAATAATCAACGAACACACATTTGGCAGTTCTTGGAGATAGCTTGTCACAACCATGAGTAAATTGTGGACAAAGGCCACACACCCAAAGACCCTGGGCGGAAGGGAGAATATGTCCTTCGTGAGAAACACAATTAAAAAAGGAACCTTTTCTCCAAAGTTCGTGGAAGGCATGCGGTTCACTAAGTAACATGTAGTGAGGACTGCATCACCCCAAAACGAATGAGAAGCTTGACTCTGAATCAAAAGAGTCCTTGTGACGTCAAGAAGATGATGGTATATGCGTTCAACAGTACCACTCTGCTGCGGAGTATAAGCATAAGAAGTCTGATGAACAATACCAATAGATCTGAGGAAGTCAGACAACTGTAAAGTGGAAAATTCCAAGGCATTGTTAGTACGAATAAACTTCACATTAGCAGAAAAATGTTCTTAATTTTAATAAGAAACGATTTAATGACCAGACCATCTTCAGACTTATTCTTCAACAAGAAAAGCCAAGGTAATATAGAAAAATCATCTACAACAACCATATAGAACAGATGTCCTTGATGATCGGGAACATGACTAGGACCTCGGATGCCAAAATAAAACAATTCAAACAACTGACTACTGTGACGACACTGGTGACTCGGAAAAGAAGAACGATGGTACTTCTCAAGCTGACACGCCTCACACTTTAAAATGGTATGAGTAGAGATATGAGGGAGAACATGACACAACTTCTACAGTGGAAGGTGTCCAAAGCGAAGATGCCACATGAAAGGAGAAACTGATACAAAAGGAATGGTAGCAGCACCAATACACGGAGATTGGACCAATCTGTAAAGTCCCATCTGCTCACGACTACATCCAATCACCCTGCCTGTGAGTATGTCCTGAAACACAAGAGAAGATGTGTCAAATATGGCATGGCAATTTAAATCTTTTGTAATATGACTGATAGATAAAAGATTCATCTAAAATATTGAAGTATACAAGACATTTTAGCGAGGGGGCTAGGACAATCTACCCATGACCAACAATGGGTAGAAGAACCCCATTTGCAATCACCACTGATCTACTAAGAGGGACATATCTGTAAGAACTAAACTGGGCTCGATCTCCACACATGTGATGAGATGCTCTGGAGTCCATGATCCAATCAGTCAAATATGAATTGCTACAACTGGTAAGTGCATAAGTAAAACCTGACGAACTCGTAGAAGCTCTTGCAACATCTGCAACATCGGAAGATCCTGCAGCTGGGGTGGGTGGTGTAATCATCACCTCTCTCAATCTAGAGACAATATCGTCAAGCCTTGCATCATGAGAAGTCATCGGGGTAGTCTCTGTCTGCTCAGCTACACAGGCAGATGCAGGATACCCTTGCTTCAGATAGCATGTCTCCTCCGAATGACCTGGACGGTGATAGTGTGAGCATGGGTTATGCTAACATCCTCGTCGACCATGGGATCCTCGCTCGTAAAATTGTAAAGTACCCCCTCTGGCGCGAGAAGCTGCTATTGCAAAGGGAGTTTGGGACATGGTAGTAGACATAGTAGTGATTCTGCTCAGCCTCTTGTAGACCTCTTCCTTTGGTGGTATTGTCTCTCCAGTAAGCAGTTGAGTACATCCTGCATCGTACTCAGAGTCAAGGGACGATAGAAAAATCTCTATCATAGTGGCATTCCGGTATGCCTGTTGCTGCTCAGTGGTGGTAGCAATGGGCATAAAGCTATGGAGTCGCTTAAACATGCATCGAAAATGCAAGAAGTGGGCATGAAGAGGCCGACCATTCTGCTTGGTCGAAAATGTGTCATACTATATCTGGAGGATCTTACTTTCATTCTTGGCTTGCCCATATGTGTCTGCTAAGATGTTCCACATAGCTTTAGTTGTAGGTTAATTGACGTTGTTGTTGGCAATCTCCGTGGTGAGCGTCCCGGAGAGCCAAATCCATGCGTAGGCATCATCTTGCTTTTAAGAAGTATTAGTCCCAGTCTTGTCCGTCAGCTCGAAATCAGTCAAAATGCGCTCCTTGTTATGGCAATGCATAAGGGTGTGAAACCTCATGGACCACAAATCGTAGTTGGTCCCATCCATTTTTACGATGGGAGCTAGACCCTTGAAGGCAATGGACGATGAAAATACGCCACCCTTGCTCTCTGACATGATAAAAAAATATCGAAAATCCGAAACAAAATCGGAGTGTATACTACTCTGAGCGAGTCTTCACAATCATGTAGAGGAGTGGTTGTACGTGTAGACTCATACAACCATCCTCTTTAATCCTTGTTGTAGTCTAGGGCAAGGCCCTAAATGTCGGTTTCGGTCACCATTTCGGTATCGACCAAAACAGAATTTCGATGGAATTTCGGTGGAATTTCGACAGAAATTTCGTCATTTCGATCATTTTTTGTACTAGGACCTCCATATTTCGGTCATTTCGGTCATTTCGGTCGAATTTCGATTTCGGTCCCTAGGGTTCTCTTATATAGGAGAAAAATCCTGGGTAAATTACATAAGAGATACATAAAGAAATAGAAATAAAATGTACTAAGCCTTCTCCCACTATGAGTAGGGTAGGCTACATGGATTCTTGCTCAAATCCATTTTGAAATATTCGACTATTTTTTACGCTGGCCGTCGACTACCTAACGTAACCCCTGTAAGAGTGTGATTTGAACCCTGGTCTTTTGTGTGGTAGACACACTGTACTACCACTAGAACATGAAAGAAATAGAAATAAAAAATAAATATAATGAGATACAGATATCTCAACAGAATTTATTAATGCTAGTGTTTTGGGAGGTTAACTAATAATTTTTACTCTAATGGCATCATCCAAGTTAAGCATGCGGATATGTCAGTTTAAGGTGTTTCCCGCAATCATTTAATTTTCTTTATCATGATCATATGATTGGGGACGTAAAAATACATAGAATATTTACACATATTATTTGTGTACCTGCATGATTTGTATAATTAATTGCATGCAGCTTGACCCTTCATCTTTGCAAGAGACTAGTGGATACAGAGATGGTGTGAGCATAGAGAGGGCATACAAGTAGCGGGAGAAAGGGAGAAAAGAAAGGCAATAGGAAGGAGGGTGACGGGGAGTCTCGAAGAGGGTATGAGAGGAGGGGCATCAAGAAGGGAATGATGGTTGGAGATGCAGAGACGGCAACATGTGGCTTCTGAGGGTCTGGAATGAGGACAATGATCAATCAAGTGGTTAGTAGTTGCGTTATAGATTATTGTCTAAGATACGAAGGCCTTGGTACCTCATGCGAGGGTTGAAACCTAGTGGTTTATCTTGTACGTGTCAAGGTTGGGCATGGAAGTTGGGTGTCTAAGGAGGGCGGTCGTAGAGGATGAAAGGATGCTTTGTATTTATCAGAAGGACAAGATGCTCGAAGGTGCAGTAGGCTCATGGGTGCCATCTGGGGTTGCTTGAAGATGCGTGTGCCTCGAGGGATGTGGCAGGGATGGTGAATCAACTAGTCTAAATGATGGTGAGGGGATTTGATGGCGATGTCGCACGTTCCGGTGACACTCCCATTCTGGCTGGAGGACTTCTGATGGAGGATATTAAGGAACTCCTGAGGGTCTTCACAAGGCTGGGATTCGGTGTAGCTATGTTCAAGGATGTCTCTCTGCTATTGGTGACAAAGAGACAATGTTGATTGGAGGGGTTCTCTGTTAGAATATGCATAACATGTATAGATGGGTAATTGGATCCCTCCAGGGTCCAATTACCACATTCGCAGGCTTAGTTCCACATCTATTGTGAGGGGCACTTGATCTTACTGGTGGGACTATATAAAAAGCCCCACACCCCTTGTAACATATGAGAGAAATGAATAACATGGTACCTAGTTTGTTAAGAAGCATTCTCCCGTGGTTTCGCCCTGCTCCTTATGGAGTAGGAATCTACGTAAAATCTCAGTGTTCTTCTACTTATTTTTATCTGTGTATTTCTGATAATGCTTCCGCACAATCATTTTCTACATGGTATCACAATACATTCGATTTTCAAGGATATATTTTATGTTCATGATTTGTTCGAGATTTGATTTTTTGTTATTCTTGGAGAGTATTCTAATTATATTCATGAAGATTATTTTTATTCATCTATTGTTCAAAGATGTGTTCATGATCGAGATCGTTTAAGTAAATTCTAGGTTTTTTTGAAACCCTAATTCACATGTAACTTCAGATTTTCATCGGTCTAAGTTTTAAGTTTCTTTCTGAAATCCTAATCCGTCCAAGCTACATATTAGGCCATATTCATGTGCTTCTAGCACAAGCAACGGTGTTTCGGGCATCAACAATAGGGTTTCAATTTCAAATATCGGGTTCATACGCGAATCGGAACCCTAGATCTTCATGCACGATTCAAAACCTTAGATCAGGTTTGTGTGCAATTAGATGAAGCTTCAGGGGCACGATAACTTAGTTGATTCCGGGATGTCATGGTTCCTACATATTAGGCCATATTCATGTGCTTCTAGCACAAGCAACGGTGTTTCGGGCATCAACAATAGGGTTTCAATTTCAAATATCGGGTTCATACGCGAATCGGAACCCTAGATCTTCTTGCACGGTTCAAAACCTTAGATCAGGTTTGTGTGCAATCAGATGAAAGCTTCAGGGGAACGATAACTTCGTTGATTCCGGGATGTCATGGTTCCTAGTTCTTGAAGAAGACAAAAAATCGAAACCCGATACGATTCCCAGTCGCAATTCTTGGTGCAGACCGGAATCCTCTCTTCTGGTGCAAACTTTAGGAGATGGCAGCGCCGCCCTCACCTCGTGCACACCTTTTGAGCGCATCCAGGAGATATTTGCTCCACAATGCAAACCTCCCAATTGTGCGTAGATGGTAGCACCTCTCCAGCGGAGCCCTATGCTTGCGCCTTGCGCGAGCTTCAGATCTCCAGGTTTATGACCCTCTAGCTCGCATGCGATTCCCATGCCTTTCAATAGAACCCAACATAGGCGATGAAGGAGTACCTTAGAGGCGCTTTGTGAGAGGAGCCTTCTCCTCCCTTGATTCGTGCGAGTCCCAATTGCTTTGGAGAGATCCACGATGGTGGCGGAGATCCCAGGAGGCAGCACAACTTCGATGGAGTTGACTTGGGTTCTAGGATGCTATTCCATACTTTAGTAGCAGGTATGACGATTATGACGGCTTTAGATCTAAAGATGGGTTTCCAATTAAGAACCCTAAATATCCCTAGCCCATATCGGGTACAAGTTCTTTGCATATTAAAAAAATAAAAGGGGGAGAGGCATTTTTTAGGCCCAATTGGACAATTGGGATGCAAGTTTTTTGGGCCATGAGTTTTTTTATAAATAAAAAGGAGAGGAAACCCAAAGAAGAAAAGCCCCTTAGTTTCCTATGAGTTTTTGTTTTAAAAAAAAAGAAGCCCAAAATGAAAAAAAGTGAGGGATGGGGAATATTTGGTCCGATTGGACCATGATTTCAAAAAAGTGAGGAGATTTTTCTGAAAAAGGCACGTAAAAAAATAAAGAAAGAAAAGTCTATCCCAAAGAAAAAATGATAAAAAAAGAAAGAGAAAAGACTGAAAAAAAAGAGAGACCAGCTTATGTGTTTTTTTGTTTCTTTCCATCTTCATGTCTTCTCCCAACTTGATTGATGCCATATGTTTCGACCAATATGGGAGAAAGGGGGAGTATCTATAGGGCATTCATATTCAGACTCTACATCGAGATTGGCAGATTCATATCTACATATTATTTCAGAGTTGACAGTTCAAGGCGCACATGTGTGCATTTATTTGTTTGAGAGGTCCCCATATCTATCTTGTTTTCGACTCATGGTCTTCATGTGGTTTCGTAGGGACTTCAGAGTAGAGATCCCATTCTCTGAGCCACTATGGGAGAGACACAATTCTCTGACGGGAGACTTTCAGACTTCGTTCTCCAATGATTGTGGACTCCAACGAGGATGTTTCCACGACTTTTTCCAGTTTGGCTCTTCAGAAAGATGGAGCAGTTGCGGGGTAGAGTTATTCATGTAGATACTCACTCCTGTTTCAATGACTCGGATAGACGTAGTACATAGCAGATGTTCCTCGATGGGGAGTCATGGTCCACTCCAGCCCTTCAATTCCTCCTTGCCAGCACAACATGAGAAGCGACATCCTCAGCAGACAACCATCAGGATTTGCATTGAGTTGATGTTGTTTGTAGTGTCTTGTATTGTGTAAGAGATTGGTTTCTTTCTATTTGTCCAAGCTGAACATTGCATGCTACAATTTGAGGGGGAGTGTCAGAGTATGCGTCACATGTATAGATGGGTAATTGGATCCCTCCAGGGTCTAACACATCCACATGTTTAATCTCACATCTATTGTTAGTGGGACTTGGTCTTATTGGTAGGCTATATAAGAAGGCACACACTAACTGTAACAGATGAGAGAAAGGAATGCCAGAGTATCTGGTATGTTGAGAGACATTTTCTCGTGGTTTCATCCCGCTCCTTATGGAGTAAGATTTCATGTAAATTCCCAGTGTTCTTCCACTGTTTTTTAGCCGTTTATCTTCGATATGCTTCCGCACTATCGGTTTCTACATTCTCATTTTGTTGGCAGGACTAAGATTCCATTTAGGGAGTTTTCTGCGTCATTCAAATGCTCATGGTTGTGTAGTTGACTTGAATCAAATCGAGGATCCACACCATGCAATTGTGGAGCATGAGGTATCGAGCATGCTCGGATTTTTGATCTCAACCTCCCCGAATGTTGGGACCCTTTCTTTTTAGCTCATTTTGGAGGAAAAGCTGGAGGTGTCGGCTGATGCCTCATTGGAGACATGTGATGGCGATCATGTAGGCCCATGGGAGATTTGTCCACCCACCATGGGAGAATAATAGGTCGATTGGGAAGTGAGGGGTCTTTGTCACAATACCAAGGAGCTAAACCAGTTGGACGAACCCCCGAGATTCGAGGGCCTCATTGTTTACCCATCTGCCTGCCGCACAATGCCTCCCCCACTATGGTGATTTGGGGAGGCGGGTGACTTCCACCTCCCATCTCTGGGGTTCTCTCTTCTCGGATGTCAGATCATTTTTCCCTGTAGTACTGGAGCTTCTGTTTATGAAGGCATGCAAAAGGTATGACAACAACAACAACATCAACAACAACAATAAAGCCTTTCCCAATAATTAAGTAGGGTCAAGTCAATGGATTCTTCGCCTTCATTTAGATCTATCTTGGGTCACTCGGGCCTATATCCAAAAAACTAAGATCCCTTCGTATAGTCTCTTTCCAATACTTCCTGGGCCGTCCTCGCACTCTCTTAGCCGACTCAACATCCCAACACCCGCATCTCCTAATTGGTGCATCAGCCGACCTTCTTTGTAAATGACCAAACCATCTTAAACGGTTTTCTCGCATCTTATCCTCGATCGGAGCTACACCAACTTTCTTTCTGATTGCATCATTCTGAATCCGATCTTTACGTGTGTGTTCACACATCCACCTTAGCATTTTCATTTCTGCTACAACCATTCTCTGCAAGAGGCATAAAGACTATGACAATATTCAGAGGAATGTGTAAATATCCCAAAAGTACTTAATCTAGGAGGTGAAGGCAGATCGTATACATAATCTGGCACATATGCAAGAATTATCTTTTTGCCTTCAAAATGGAAAAGGTGTGAATAATATTTACTTGCCATTTAAAATTTAATAATACAGTAGTATGCATGAACAGAAAATTAAGAAATGAACATAGGTTCTTATTCGTTATTTGTGTTTTATGTAGGGAAGACCGAGTCTTCTCCCAATTCCTTTTCTACTAATGAAATGTTAATGACCGTATTTAAGAAAAAGTGGATAGGTCGTGTGGCATAATGTTCTATCATGTTCTCAAAGCTCATGATCCTTGTCTTGCATTGTTTGAATATCTTTTCATAGTAATGACTAATGAGATCCTACTCTTTCGATGAAATACTCGAAATTTTGGAACTAATGTTCAGGACCTGGGATTGATCTCACCTCTTTGGTCGTTGTGGAAGGGAAGTTATGCTGGGATCTATATATTGATGGTCTTGTTGTCAGTTCAGATGGAAATCTATTGGACGCGTTAGGTGTGGCTATCAAGGTGATTTTTTTGGCTTTTGAGAACATTATATTAATAAAGTAATCGAAGATTTTATTTTTCCTCGTGATATTCTTAAGATCAAATTTATTTGTTCTTATGTTTTCTTTTAAATTTGCCTTCAGAACTTGATATTTTTCTGTCACTGTTTGTATGTTGGTGGGGTTGCTGATGGTGTCGTTAACCGGCTGCCATCCCCTTCAAAGTTTAAATATGAGACTATGAATTGATTAGCCTTCCCCAACTTAATGTGGTTTAAATTTGACCGGAAAATTACAGTTTTTGAACCATCTCTTGCTAAAAAATTTACACAAGAAATCTGCAAGAAAATAAATTCCACTCATCTGCTAGATACTACATGAATGGTAATTGTTATAAAATATGAAGAATGCGGAAGCGATTGATAAACAGAGCATAAGAACAAGAAAGATCAAACATGGAAACACCATGATTTTACGTGGAACCCTACTCCGTGAGGAGCGGGATGAAACCACGGGAGAAGCCCTCAACGGGGCAAGTTATGCATTGCTTTTTCTCAATGAGTACATGAGGTCTTGGGCTCCTTATATAGCCTCTCCAGAGCTTCCAAGTCCCACCACTAGGCGGTATGGGACTAAACACTGGATGGGGTAAATGGATCTTCTCCAGGATCCATTTACCCCGCTACAACTCAATGGACGCACAACCAAATACTCCAACACTCCCCCTCAAGCTGGAGCATGCAATGCTCAACTTGGACAAACTGAAAGAAACTCAACTCAATGCTACAGGACACTACGGACAATATCAACCCAACGCGCACATTACTGCAGTCGAGGACGTTGCTTCTCTTGCCGTGCAGGTGAGGAGGATGAACGGGCTGGAGTGTGAGTCAACTGAAGACTCAGAATCTCACCATTGAGTCTGAACTGCGCCTGAAGTCTCCTCGTCGGAGAACTGGGTCTCTCCCATCTGGCTCAGAGAATGGTGCATTACTCTGGCGTACCTATGATACCACATGAAAACCCTTGCTCTCAATGGCATAGGGAATGGTTCTCTGTTCTGGAGTCCCTATGGCTCACATGAAAACTCTGGCCTGACAACAAGAAGAATGGTGGGGACCTCTGACAATGATGACAATATATGCTCATCTGAAAATGACCGCAAACATATACGTTTCTGAAACTGGAGACTCGGAAACTCTTGAACGTCGAGTCTGAATAACCGCTGTAGAGTCTGAAATATCTGGCTTGTCTGGATAATTTGCATCTGGCATCTGATATCTGGAGAAAACCTGTGACTCTACACCATACTTCCCCTTTCTCCCATACTTGTCGGAACATGAACATCGACAAAGTTGGGAGAAGACAAGATAAATAGGGGTACAAAATACCAATAAGCCGTTCAAATTTTTTTTCGGCTTCTCAAAACATGGATATTCAAAATCATTGCGGCTTTTCATTTTTTTAATAAGCCGTCATACCCTTTTTTTTTCGAAAACATGTTTTTTAAAATTTCGCGTACGGCTTTTTCTTGTACGCAGCCTTTTTTTTGAAAATATGGTCGGCTCTTTTCTTTTCTTTTTTTAAGCACGCGCCTTTTTTTTGTTAATGATGCAACCCCCTTTTTTTTTAATACATGCCCAACGTTGGGCTCAAAGACAACCGACAACCCACATGGGCATGAGCTGCTTGGGCTTTAAATTTTTTTAACCCACAAGACAGAGCAGCCCCTTTTTTTAAAAAAATCATAACGGGCAATCGGGCCCATCGAAAGCATTTAGGGTTCCCAGTGGGAAACCCTTCTCGTATTCACGCCGCCCACGATTGATAAGGAGGCCATCCGCATGCCGTGATATGCGCTGGAGCGCGAGAGGAGTCGCGCCCCCGATGGGGCCTGACCTGCGCCGCCAACGATGATGAGAAACTAGAGATGAGCAACGGGATCCCGCACGCCTCGGGAACTGGAAGAGAAGAAGAGGCGCCTCACACTATGATGGGGCACCCCACGGTGCCTAGGGTTCCGCGGTATCTGTGGGGGCTTGTTCTTCCACAATGAAGTTGGAGTGCTCTGATGGACTTGGTGCGTGCGCGAGGGAACGTTGCCGTGCGCCTGGGAGTTGGTGCGCATGCGGCTCACACAAGAGATCGGAGGGGCGCCGCCTGCGGTCGCGAGGAAGGAAGGGATGTCGCGGGCCGCTTGAGCGCGCGCGGAGATTGCCGCCGCCTGAGGTGTTCCAGGTACTCCGCCTGGAGTATTTGCGGCTGGAGGAACTCGGCTTGCAAGGGTACACGCCTGGGGATGCTTCGCGCCTGGGGGTTTTGTCCTTGCGTGGCCTGGATCTTCGTGCACCGGGTGGAGAGGATCAGGGGGCTCCGCCTGGGAGCCACTGGAGGGAGATCTGCGATCATGGTGTAGAACTGGAGCGCTCCATCCCTTTAGGGTTCCGAAGAAAAACTTCAAACAGAAAAAAAACTTCTCGAAATTCCCTGGATGAATCTTGAATAATACTAAATAATCTCCAAATAGAAATCTTCAAGAACACGAACTCCAACATCGAATCTCGAATAAGACAATGGAAAAATAATTCCACGAGAATCGAACCCGCTTTGATACCATGTTATAAAATATGAAGAATGCGGAAGCGATTGATAAACAAAGCATAAGAACAAGAAAGATCAAACATGGAAACACCATGATTTTACGTGGAACCCTACTCCGTGAGGAGCGGGATGAAACCACGGGAGAAGCCCTCAACGGGGCAAGTTATGCATTGCTTTTTCTCAATGAGTACAGGAGGTTTGGGGCTCCTTATATAGCCTCTCCAGAGCCTCCAAATCCCACTACTAGGCGGTATGGGACTAAACACTGGATGGGGTAAATGGATCTTCTCCAGGATCCATTTACCCTGCTACAACTCAATGGGCGCACAACCAAATACTCCAACAGTAATCATTTGGGTTATACTATCTATTTACTTCCTTACAAAAACTATCTATTTAACATTTTAAAAGCTTGTATAAC
This sequence comes from Ottelia alismoides, assembly GCA_037367405.1. Lineage (NCBI taxonomy): Eukaryota > Viridiplantae > Streptophyta > Magnoliopsida > Alismatales > Hydrocharitaceae > Ottelia > Ottelia alismoides. The sequence continues at coordinate 253,646 of JAZKJV010000293.1, forward strand.
ATGAATGCTGGAATTATCTTGCTAGATCAGCTTAAGTTCACTGGTTGTATTCGTTACGTGTCCTCTGATTAGTTGAATGATCATGATGGGATTGCCATTACCAGACGGGGCAAAAAAACTGAATGTTTGACCATGTCTGCCCAATTTAACCTGTCGTAGCCTAACATGTATATATTCTCGCATGTTTGAGTGATAATGTCATGTATGGTGATGTATATGCTTGGTTGTAACTGAAATTGAGTTTTGTTTCTTTAAGGTTTTCTACCTCCATTCTAACTCTCGAGGATGAGACTTCCTTGAAGGTTTTTATAATCGTAAAGCTCTTAAAATCAACTTCCTCAATCTTGTCGTGAATATAGATCTTAGATCCGACACGACGAGACGAATTCAATGGAACTTGTTTCGTCTGAATAGGAGGCTATTTTGAATTGTTATGATTTTTGGAAACAAAAGAGGTCGACGTTGGTTATGTTGATTAACTCTCAATCAACATCATTGGCACTAATCTTGATTAAAGATACTAACTATCATCAAGCTAACCAATCATCATTAAGGAATGTTAATCGTGGGTTAGTATATGTCAATCATATATAGAGTTATTAGTCACGATCGGTACTAATTAATCATGTTTGATACTAATGAAACGTTATTAACAAAATCATGTGCTTTGTGATAAACATGGACAAAATCATGGGCAAAAAGCAGGGGTTGTGAAACCATGGTATTGAAGGAAACAATTGTTTTGGGCAAAACCATGGGCAAAAATCATGAATTTAAAATCATGATTTCTAAGAGTTGGGAGAGCTCCTCCATTCTCTTTAACTTTCATTCCATCCAAAACCACCTTCGGGGCTAGGCTTGAGAGGTTGAGAGAAGGGGAGGGAGGTAAGGAAGAAGCGCTAGCGAAGCGTTGTCAGGAAGAAGAGGAGGACGACTGTGCACTCCTCTCCTCGATGGTTTTGGGTAGGAGGTAAGTAAGGCTATTTTGATCTAGGGTTTCAAGCTCTTTTCCTTCAGTATTAGTGTGCAATGGAGAAATCTGAGTATAGCTCTACTTAGATACGGGATGTTGTGTTGTCAGTGAACATGCTTTACTCACCCATGTCATGAGACTAGTCGATCTTTTGTTATATGTGAATAATGTTATTATATGATGTAGAAACCTGAGTAACACACTATTTGGGCACAAGTGACTGGGCCGTCGGTGATCATACACTTCACCCACCCATGATATAATGTGTACCGATTTTGCATCATTTCTTCTTTTGATTCTTTTCAAGTCTTGTTTTTTGTTCCAATATCGTTTTATAAGAGGAAACTTGTCGAATTTTTCTATGATATATGACTCGATGTAAGGTTATACTTTGTCGAAGTTTCTTTGAAATATCACTCGATATAAGTGGAAACTCTATCAAAGTATGAAAGATTGTGTTCTTCATGTTCTTTTTCTTTGCTCGTTCTTCACGTTCTCCACATTCCTCGTGTTCTTGATGCGAAAATTGATTTCAATCCTTTCATGACCCCTTAACAATCCTATTTGAACACGGACAAAAATAAGTTGCAGCGCACGTGAAAGTTAACATGTTGGGTAACGAATTCCCATCTCTTTGTTGTTGGGTTTCATATTAAATCAAAGAAATTTCTTGATTTTACATACTTCATTGCATAGCATGTCGACATATTTATTTTGTAAATTTATGATGATTAATTCACGACTTCCATCAAAATATTTGATATAATTGAGTCGGTGAAGTGATGCACACATATAAATGTTATGGTTCCTACAAGTACTCTAAGCTAGGTCTTCTGGAGATATATATTATATAAAAAGCAAATATGAGTGTTTGCAAATATATCTATACCTAATTCAGGATAGAGAAAGCAAGTTAAGGGTTTATATATCGAATTATATCATATGGAATTAACATGGCGTAAATTGGATCCAATGCTATATTATGTCCTACGCTAAGGATGACTTGGAGTAGATACATGTCAGATATGCAAGATGAATTGTTGGGAGAAATCCGTATGGCAGGCCAAACTTAGATGGTACATGTGTCCGGATATTTTGAGCGTGTGTAATAAGTTATTTGCAACGCGTGCCGCATGGTACTCGACTGCCAATAGACGGATCGACTGACTGAAGATGTGGTCATATCATGTGGAGGCACGAGTCGTTTAATAGCAGCTTGGTCACGATAAGATGCATTTTTAAAGCCGTCGATATACATGATTAAATTTAATATCTTGTGGTTTTAAGCAACAAGATTCTTGAGGACGATGTGCTTCTTTGTTAGACAAGTTAAGGGTTTGACTCTCATGGTGCAAGCTTGAGATTGGTTTAAACAACCCAAAAAAGACCATGGTTCAAACCTGGTGTAAGCTTGAGATTTTGTGTTGTCTCAGATGTTTTCTGCCGTAATTGGGAAGGTGTAAGAAGTGATGGAACCATTTTGAATTAATAATTTTGCTTATTTGGAGCAAAGTCTGGGCATGACCAGAAACTATAAAGGAATCCATTTACTGAGATTGTATTCATTATTGAAGAAGTTTTGATTTTTTTTTCTTTGATGGTAGAGTAATCATGCTTTAACTCCTCTTAGTTTTGGTTTTTGTTTTTGGTTCTCGTTGAAGGAAATTATGATTTATATGTTGATCGAACGTTGGCCATGAGGGGTGCAAATTAAAGCATTAGGAGTGTATTTGAATACAATTAAAGCATTAGAAAAATAATTATAAGGGTGATGTCTGATCTGTAGCTTATAAAACAGCTGTAACAAAGGCAGTTGCTTTATATTATTCGACTCTATTTGTGCCGTGTTACAGTGACTACTGTTAATGCTCGCTCGGTAGGTTATTCTTGCTATTTTCAAACAGTCCAATTATATATTTTATTTGCATAAGACATACCAACCGTGGCTAGACTTGTTGGTTTTCATGTTTTTTTCTTTACCATGCAGTTTCTAGCATGATTTATAATTTTAATGCTCTTAGCCAGGATGCAATTTATCGAAACCTTTGTCCTTATTTTTTTACAGGTTGCATTGAGCAATACTGCCATTCCAAAAGTTAATGTCATTCTTGATTCATCCGGTGATGAAGAGCCTGAGGTTGATATAGTGGATGCCGAGTTTTTGCAGCTTGACACCTCAAATTTTCCCGTTATAATAACTTTGACCAAAGTGAGTAGAGAGGGTGGTAGAACAATTATATTTCTACTACTTTTTGTGCTCTTTGCTACTGATGCATATACACGGTTTTCTCGAGACATCTAAAACAAAGAGAGAATATGATCATGTTCTATCGAGTATCATATCATTAGTCCTGTAACAAACAACCTGGACTCTGATTGTAGCACTTATCATATTGTGTTTATTCCCGAGCACTGCGATGCACGTTTAATGATGGTTTCAGGTATTGGGAAGTAAAAAATTATCGGGAGATAGGCCATCTAAGAAATATGTGACTTTTAGGTCGTCTCTTCTCTGGTAAAAAGCTTTCAACCATGTCTGGTTGAGGATAGGTCACTACAATGTTGTAGCTCAAGGTTTAAAGAGTAGGGAATGGAAATGGTTAATCTGCTTAGATATGGGAAACCTTGTATGGATCAGCTGGATTCTCTAAATTCAGTGGGTAATGAATTAGATCGGCTACAGCTAGCTTTTAGCCTGATAATTATCCATATTTGTTAAAGTCAAAAAAATACCAGGAATAAACATTCCAAGAATTATTTTTATTCAACATAGCACCAGTTCAAGAAATAGTGTATTAAATATTTGAGATTGGTTAATTTGTGACAGAAACCGGATTTAAACCTAACTTGAGTCATAAGGCCTCCTGATATTATTATAGGTTGCCAAGGAGATCGCCATTTGTGCGGGGAGATTGCAAGAGTAAAATTGATCCGGTTTGAACAGTTTGGTACTATATAGCTGAAAAAAATTGATGAGATAATTTAGATCAAATTAATCAATTATAAATTGTAGGGAGTTTTTGTGCATATATTAAACTTGTTTTAAGTCCAGTTGACTGGGTCGCCATAATTGAAAATTACCATTTGGGATTTTATTGAGCATAAATAAAAATGGTGCATAGCATATCCTTTGTTAAATATCGTTAAATTTCCTGCCAGAAGATTCTCTCATTGATACATCCATTATCATATCAAACTTGTTTTACGGCCAGTTGACTAGGCCCTCATACTTGAATATCGCAATTTGGAATCTACTGAGCATAATTGAAATGATGTATACTACTATATCATTTTTAAAATATCGTTAAATTTCCTGTCACAGGAGTCTCTCACTGATATACCCATTTTATGTTTTTAAAATTTCAGGTGGGAAGACACTACATCGTGGACGCGACTTCTGAAGAAGAGTCACAAATGAGCTCGGCTGTTTCAATATGTTTGAACCCACACGGACGAGTATGCGGGTTGATCAAGCGTGGTGGTGCTGGATTGGACCCTAGTGTGATACTTGACATGATATCTGTGGCAAAAGAAGTAAGTAAACAACTAGTACCTGTCTTGGAATCGAGTACTGTTGCAATGGAAGCATCTGCAAGCTAGTGGCCGCGAAGATAGACACATCATTTCAAAACCTTACGCTGATAAGCCTGATCTGTACGATGTATATCGAATTTTGAATAGGGATGAAATCTCTTTATATGTAACATTCAGAGTTTGAAAATCAACTGTGTAAATTAGATATTTAAAATTTAAGTCACCCTTTTCGTCGTCCCAACTCTTTAATATATGGATTTTGAAAGATCTGAAGAATTATCCCATAATTCCGGATTCCACAGACTTTATTCACTTGCATGTCATCATTCAACTCTTCTGATTGTGATGCTATGTTCAATTATGTGTTGAAATTCTTATTCCTTCCTCGACAAGGAGGCAATGCCAGTGTTGGTCCGATTTATGAACCATCTACTTTGAACTAATGCTAAACTCCATACTGGAAAAAGGCAACATTCACAACCCGTCGATGATGGTCGAGTGTGCCTAGATTGGATTTTCGAAACCGAACTTAGCGGATTGAATGTCTAGTAAGTTTTGTTTGCTCAAAGTTGTCTTGATTAGAATTAGTTGCATCTCTGGTTTCATTGCTTCTCCCGATTCATACAGATTTAACTGTCACCGGTGATCGCTCGTGGATTCAAGTTTTTTTTTTCAAATTTTTGAAGAATTTTTACTGTTTTATCAATTTATTCAATTTGGTCTTTTCATGTTATTGATGTGAGTAGAAAAGTGTGTTATTTCATTGCCTATTTTGGGTGGTTTTGAGGGTTGAGTTTATTGAGTGCAGGAAGTGAAACTTTTGTTCAGCCAAGAAAAGCTGATCAAGTGTCTTGGCATCAGGGATGCATACAGATATATTGTATCCGTCTACTATCATATCTGTTTTTAAGTAGATATTGATGATAATTATTGCAACCTTTTGCGAGCAAAGATTGAGATATTGTGATGTATTTTTCCATATTAGTATATATTGTATCGGTGGGATGTCATGTATCGATATGACATGGGCATCATTTTTTAAAGATATCGATTACCATGATGGACATCCGATTCGAGCCGACAATAGTGCCAAAATGGCAAGTACATTCCCATTTCAATCGATATCGTCGATATGATGTCATTTGTCTTCCATGTTGGTTGCTATTATCTTGCTATGTGGACCTTTGATACTCTAAAAGGATCATTCTTTAACCTTTAAAAAGTTTTACACGGTTTTATCCAATTTATTTTAATATTATTCATTTATAGTCTTTTCGAGTTTTTGCAATACAGTTTCCTTTTAAAAAAACATCTTGTAGTAGATATGAAAATTATGGTTAATCTACGTGTTGCTAGTACTAATTATGTGCTTACAATTTAGGTAAGATTTTTTTTCACAATCCTTGTTCTAGGTTTGTTAATGTGCATTATAGGTATAAAGTCAACTAGTCAAGAAAAGGTTGCTTTTATTTAACATCCAACATTACTTAGTGATTCAGTAGTTAATAATATGTAAATATTCACTTCTTGCTTTATTAATTTAGTAATAGCAATTACTATGTACTAAATACTATTTAGTAGCCACCATAACATTCTGGACATTATCGAACTTGAATACATGTTTACATTAACTTGGTCAAGCCCATGGAGGTTCAACCCACTCGATCGAATCAATAGCTAATATTATGAGCTAATACTAAGACTATACATTACATTTATTATATCAGTATATGAATGGTGTATGTGTAGAACCCTAGGATTTAACTTCGCAAATTGGTTAAGTGGTAATGATTAAATAGTTGCATCTCATTAGAATATTTTGAAGAAATCCAATTCTTATCTGATTGTTATCTGATTGCAGCAAATAATGGCTTGTTGAATGCATATTGTCGTCAGAAATCTAACGCATCTGAAATTGCTATAAATCGGAGATCGGATGATGGAGATATGACAATTTGAAGATGGATCATGTCTGGCTTTTGATACGGATTTTGAGCGGGATCCACAAGTATCTACTCAAATACGAAAAGCTTGGTGATAAAACCTAAGATTAAACCTTCTTCTTCCTCACTTGAATCCCAACCGTCCTCTAACCTTCCTCCACCACTAAGAGGTCACCGGAGTTGGTTGATTTCCATCATTTTGAAGAGAAACATTCCCTCACCATCCTCAACGTGAATATACCATTAGAAATGTAAGACTCTCATTCTCCATCTTTTTGGTAAATCCTAACTATGGGTTTCTTGCGGATTAGAGGTAACCATGATCATGACAACATGCCGGAACAAAGTTACAACATTGATTGCACACGAGAGGTATGGTCCCTCTCCGCATTCTCACGATTTGTCAAGAAACTTGCCTCAACCTTCTTTCGATAAGATGTTCCCAAAGCACTCAGTTTGAGTGATGAACTTCAATCTCCTCATGAAAATAATCGCAAAGCACTCAGTGATGACTCCCCAGCTAACGTAACAAGAAATCGGTGGACTTCAATCTCCTCATGAAAACGATCGCAAAGCCCTCAATTTGAGTGATTCTAGTTCTTCAATGGCTGAAAAAACAAGAAACGAGCAAATGTAAGGAACATTGTAAAGTATAAGACATATGCATGTTGCAACACTTGCAACGCATCCATCGTCGCAGCCACGATAACCGGCCATACTGTCACTGATCACATTTAGGATTCTGCATAGAAAAAACCAGAAAAAAGACGCATCATACGCAGGTTCACAACCAGGTGCAAAATCTTTATAGTGCTATCGTTGATCCATCTGAAGCCTGAGATCAATCAAGAAGGAGAGGGCATGCTTGAAGCAGCAGTGTTGCGACGTCTAATATCCAGCCATTATCATTGTTGACATGAAGAGTTTATTTAGGTGCTGGAGTTCCTATCTTACCTGTATTTCTATGTTGGGAATATGCAGGAGATCAGATCGGCTGAAAGACAACAAGGGCACATGACTACAAAGAAACATAAAGCTTTGAAAAAGCCCTATTTTGAGAAAAAGTACACTGGATAGCATTAGAATGTTTCTACATGTAAAGAAATTGTACCATTTATTGTATCTAAAATGCATGGCATGCTTAAATTGAGCACAAAGTTCATAATTTGCAACTGTTTCGGCGAATCTACGGTTAGAGGCTGCTTGCACAGAAGGACGAGGATGGATGGCTGCAGATTGCTAATGGATCCTGACTTATCCCACACAACATTCTCTGGCACGCACTCCATCATCCTCCCCAGCTCTTTGTTTGATCGACTTACACTCAGCGAGGCTAAAAACTGCAACTTAAGTTTTAGCTGCAACACGGGAAGTATATCCGAAGTCAAGTCACCGATAAATAACAGCACACCCAGTATGATAAATTCCAGCGTTGTTTAAATGGTTTCGAGAAAGTACAGATCAACGGACTCTAGTAATTTAACAACGCTGCCCTTATGAAAGCAAACAAAGATCAGAGGTGGGTTTTGTTACACTGTTAAAGCGCCGAAGAAGTTTAGCAGCATCTAGCAGCATCGTAAATCAAAGTTATACATGAGTAATTAAACAAGTGCTGATCTAATTCCATGTGGTTGGTGTCCAGATATTTTGTTGTTAGGGTTTCCTCCGGGTAAGGTATATGTTGAATCAACTCCTCCAAAAAATTTAATGTACCAAGGGTAGAGTTGAAATTTTCTATGACCATGCATCCCCAACTCTTAAGATTGGGGTATAAAAGTACACAGTGGGCAGCCGCTCATTGTATCACAAGATCATTTTCGTGAAAGAGAAACCATTGTATGAGCAGTGGATTTACGCATATTGTCGAAACACCATATTCTTGTTTGTGCAATTGTGTGTATTTTTTCCTACCTTGATGGTTTCATGCTTGTGTATTGATTGATCATATCTGTCTAAAGAGTCAAAGATCAAGAATGAGAGGTTAACTCGATCGAACTTCACGTCCTGGAAGATGCAGACCAACGGCATTTTGTACTAGAATGATCTCTATCTATTGATCGCATGAAGAACCGAAGACATGGAGCGGAAGATCCAACAAAGAAAATCCCTCAGAATGGTTCGACTAAGTCTTGCTCCATCAGTAGCCTCGACAATTGCAAATGAGATGATGACAGTCAATCTTTGCAAAACACTGGAAAAAATGTATGAGAAACCACTCGCGTCAAATGAGATGTATTTAATGAAGAAGCTTTTTAATATGAAAAAGATCGAGAAATCCATAGTGGAAGCATAACTATGTGATTGAACATCACCATCAACATACAGATTGAACATCGTATTGACGCTGAGGTAAAAGCCCAATGACATCTCTCTAGTTTGCCTTAGTTAACTCCCCCATTCTACGGAGCTGAAATTCAAAAATGTTGATGGCCTAAGCTAACTCCCCAATTCTACGAAGCTGAAATTCGAATATGTTGATGGCCTACTTTTAGGAGAGGCATAACGGAAGACATCTGGAGATGACTAAATGACAAGCTCCACCTCGAACACAAAAGGGAGGTACATCATGCATGACACTTGTAGGAACCAAAAAGAATCCACAGGAAAGTCACGCAAAGGAAAATCAAAATCTAGAGATATGAAGAACATAGTCTACTCGAGCTGTGATTAAAAAAGGGCATTCCAGACATGACCACAAGGTCCAAGAAAACAAAAAGGAGAAAATAATAAAGGTAAGAAATAAATCTTGTTGACAATGAGAACATGCAATGATCTACAGAAGGTAAAAGAATGTCCCCATTATGGACTTGGATGTACAATATCCAAAATTATGTAAAGAAAAAATGTACTAAACCTTCTCCCACTATAAGTAGGGTCGGCTACATGGATTCGTGCTCAAATCCATGTTGAAAGATTCGACTATTTTTTACGATGGCCGTCAACTACCTAACGCAACCACTCCAAAATTATGTAAAGAAGATTTTTAAAATCTATTTTCTCAAAAAAATATTTTGAAAATCTATAATTTGATAATGACTGAGTGTTGCAACATCACTGAGAAGGACAACATTGATATCACCTAGCCCAATGGTCGCATGTTGAGATTAAAGAATGTTTGGTGTGCATCTACTTTAGCTAGGAATCTCACATCAGTCAACCCAAATGTTTAGAAGATGCCCAGAGGGTCGATCATCCTGGCCGAAGGCAAGAAGGAAGGGATCCTTTTTGTCGTATTATGCTCATATGCCACGATAAACGTGGCATTTTCTAACTGTGATGTTAGCAAATGTCACAAACAACCGTCACATGAACGAGAAATGATGATCATAACGAAGGGACTAACATGATTGCAGACTGTTGATTTTGGCTTATGTAAAGATTGAATACAAGAACATGAAAGTCTGCAAAATTAAAGTTGATCTATACTGATGAATGCGGACCATCCCATGTAACCTCCATTGACAGATCTCGCAATTTTGTTCCTTCATTGAGGATGATGCTAGAAAATTATGGGTTTATTTCATTAAACAAAAATTTGAAGTATTTGATACCTTCAAGAGGTAGAAGGTTTTAGTTGAAAATGAGACATGCTTGAAATTGAAACATCTCAAATCAGATAATGGGAGAGAATACTGTTATGAGGAATTTGAATCCAATGGTGCTATGAAACAGATCAGGGGATTAAAGTTGATCTAAGGAAAGCTCATGCAGAATGGCATCACTAAACATATTGGCAGAACCCTTCTAGAGTGCACAAGAAGCATGGGAATACACGCTGGTATATCAAAACGACACTAGACTGATGCAGTAAACAACAAAACATATCTGACCAATCAGGGACCATCTACTATGTTAGGAGGTGAACTTCTTGAAGAAGTGTAGTAGTCTGCAAAGGAGATGAGTCTCCACGACTTACGTGTATTTAGATGCATAGCTCACGTTCATACGGAACAGGAGGAAAGAGAGAAGATGGATCTAAATTCAAGAAAATATGTTTGTTAGCTATGGTACACATAACCGCGGATGAATACTATGGGATCTGAGAACAGGAAGACAATCAGAAAAATAGACAGATAGAAAAGAAGAAACCGATAAACCTAAATGCCCGGAGTTTGATGAAACTCCTGAAGTGACCATATAGCAATCAAATGATGAGGCTCTATCGCTAATCCTACAAAACAATCTGCTTGTTTCAAGGAAATCACATTCCTTTTTTTTTTGACGCTCAAAAGAGGGGGACACACTCAGCGGTGTTCGCCCCAATTTATTAAAAGTAAAGAAGAGATTACTTACAAGGACATTGAAAAAAAGAGACAGCTAGTGGTAGTAGGTATCCAGAAAAGAGATACCCCCCAAACACCCGAAACAACGCTACGCAGAAGACCAATCTTGACAAAAGCGAGACGCCTTTCCTTGTAGAACCGCTGATGAGCAAAAAGGGCTTCGTTTCTTCCCAGCCAAATGCTCCAAAGACGCGCAATCGGGATCAGCAAATCCGCCCTTGAACGATTCCTGGCGCTTATCAAACTGTCGCAAAAAGCATCAACACTGGAAATATTCAGCCACCCCATATCCTCCCATATGGCACGAACACGGGCACAATGGAAGAAGAGATGTCCGCTGGATTCCACCTCCAAACCGCATAGCCCACACAATTGCGAGACATTAGGAAACATCATAGCACATCGGTCGCGAGTAAGCAGCCGACCACGCCTAAGGAGCCAAAGAAAAATGCCAATCCTTTCCGGCAATTTGAGACTCCAGATGAAGTTGCAATGATTCAGCAGGGACGCCTCAACCCCAGCGTCGCTGGGAAGAAGAGCAAAGTAAGCCTTCCTCGAAGAGAAAGAATCGTCCTTCCAGGCGAAGTGATCCCGCCCCCCAGAGGGAGTGGATGCATCAGAAAGGAAAGACAACAAGGACGTGAAGTCGAGCAACCGTTGATCCGAGAAATTGGCAATGAAAGGAGGGCACCAGCAACCATCGGCCCAGCAAAAGGCCACGGTGGCTAGTTTGTCGGCCGCCAGCGCAAAAAGTCGAGGAAAAACATATTGCAACGGTCCTCGCCCGGACCAATCATCGGTCCAAAAGCGGAAAGAACGCCCATCACCCAGCATAGGTTTGAATAAAGATCGGTTGCGAACAAAAGCGGACACAACACCGCGCCAAAAAGGGGAGAAGTGTCCCTCTGGACGCCCCCGCGAGATGGAAATTAAGTCAAACCCCGCCGCCTCCCTAAGGCACCTCAGCATGAAGTTATCATCCCTGCCCCACACCTTCGCCGCCCACTTTAGAAGCAGAGCCTCCTGCACCACCTCCAGCCGCCTCACTCCCAACCCCCCAGCGAGCTTCGGCCGCGATACAGCCTCCCAGCCAACCAAATGAACCCCCCTTCGCCCATCGCCCTTCTTACCCCAAAGAAAGCCGCGCATACACTTCTCCAAGCGCTCCCGAACCCCCTTCGGCATGCCACGCACCGATAAGAAATAAATAGGTATAGAGGAGAGCACTGATTTAAGAAGCACCAACCGACCCCCCCTTTGAGAGAAGCGCCGCGCGCCAGCCGGCCAAACGAGACTCCATCTTCTCCACCATCTTCCGGCAATCACGCATCCGGGCACGACCAACCGAGAGAGGCAAACCAAGATACTCCAGGGGGAGGCCGCGCGGAGAAGAGCCCAAAGCACTGGCACAATCCTCAGCCTCCATCTGCGACATAGCAAACGGAATGACTTTTGATTTGTTTCCATTGATGAGGAGACCCGACATTTCACAGAAAAGTTGGAGCGCAGTAGCCATCCCCAAGGCATTAGCCCGACCGCCCTCGATAAAGCATAAAGTGTCGTCAGCGAACTGTAGAATCGGCACATGACACGTACCCAAAGAACAGCCACGGGTAAAACTGGCCGCGCAAGCCCCATCAATCATCCGCGGTAAGACATCCACAGCCAAAACAAAGAGGAGGGGAGCGAGGGGGCACCCTTGGCGAACCCCCCTGCGAGGTTGAAACATCCCTCCAGCCGGCCGCCCATTAAGAGATACGGAAAAAGAGACGGTGGTCACACACCGCCGAACCCAAGAAATCCAAAGCGGGGGAAATCCCCGCCGCTTTAAAACCGACCATAAGAAGCGCCAATCCAGAGAATCATATGCCTTAGCGAAGTCAATTTTCCACAGCAGCCCCTTCGTCGCATTGCGGTGCCAAACATCGACAATCTCGGAGGCGACCGCATAGCATTCAGAAATTTGCCTCCCTTGAACGAAGGCAGCTTGAGAAGGCGAGATGAGCGATACGAGGAGTGGCGCAAGCCGGCGAGCGAGAGCCTTAGCAATGATTAAGTAGATGCCATTAGAAATAGAAATAGGCCGGAAATCCTCAATACGGTTGGCCGAAGGGGTCTTGGGAATAAGAACAATATTTGCCTTGTTAATAATGTTAAAGCCCCTATTTCCTTCGCAAAATTCGAGGGCAACGTCCAAGACGTCATTTGCAAGCACATCCCCAAAATCACGATAGAAAGAGATAGGGAAACCATCAGGCCCAGGGGCAGCATCGACATTAAGGTCCCAGGCCGCACCTTTGAGCTCCTCCAACGAAAGTGGCCGAGAAATCGCTGCCGCCTCCGAGGGCGCAAGGGAGGAGGCCCCACGCCCCGTCCACCGCCACGACCGAATAGGCTGACGATCAAAGAAGTTCTTAAAGTAATTAGCCAGGGCCACGCCCAACTCCTGCTCCCCCTGAATTAAAGAATCATCGACCAAGAGGGAAGAGACATAATTTGCTCGTTTTCGAGCACTGGCGACCTGATGGAAGAAGGCGGTGTTTGCATCCCCATGCTTGATCCAACGTAAGCGCGAACGCTGACGCCACTCGATAGATCTCTTCCTGTCCTCCAAAGAGACGACCTGCAGCGCGGAGGCGCGAATGGCCAATTCCGCGGGCGTTAACTCCCGCTCGTTCTCGGTACGATCCAAGCGAAGAATGGTGGCATCCGCCTCGTGACGAGCTAAAAATCGAGCCTGACGAGTATTAAATTTAAAAGACGCCAGAAGACGACGAAGGGAGGAAAGTTTCTGATCGAACCGATGAGCAGCACTGCCTTCAAAATTAGATTGAGACCAATGGTTTCGCACGATGTCCTTGAAGTTAGGTTCCAACATCCAACTCCGTTCATAGCGGAAGTGGCCACGAGGGCGAAACGATTCACCAGAATCCCAGAGAATGGGACTATGATCAGAGAAAGAACGCGGCCGAGAGCAAACCGAACACAGAGGAAAGAGCTCCATCATCCTGCCGCTAGCAAAGAACCTGTCGAGCCGGGACCGAGAGGAATTATTCCTCCAAGTGTATATAATGTCGTTTGCCACCATCTCCTCGAGAGCCAGCTCCTGAATGAACTCCAAAAAATCGCGAGACCCCGGATCGAGCCCACCGCGGCCACGGGGACGATCAAGCGCATGCAGAGTAACATTGAAATCGCCACCGATAATCCAAGGAGTATCCCCAAAAGCCATCGCATCGGATCGGAGATCCTCCCACAGATCGCGACGAGCGATATGACATAAAGGCGCGTAAACACACGTGAAAGCCAGAGCAGCATTAGAACCCGTCCTTACCAAAACAATAGAAATAGAATGTCGACCAACACGAATAGAAGAATACGAAAATCTCGACGACCGCCAAGCCAGAATGATACCGCCCGAAGCACCGAGCGCGTCCAAAGAACGACAGTCATCCAAGCCTCCCGCCCCAAAGGACTTCCAAACAGTTGCGTCCACCCCCGAGAGTTTAGTTTGAAAAGGAAGAAATGGGAGCTAGTCAAGGAAAACAAGATTGGCACCCTAACAAGTAATAAGACTTGGAATTTAGCCCCACTACCCAAAGCGAAGCGGCAAGGTTCAGAAATGCAGTATGCGGTATTCGTTCAATCATGCCATCTAAAGTGAATAAGTAGATATAAAGAGTCTACCGGGCATACACGGAATATGTAGTTTGTAATATCTTAATCAAACTATTAAAATTTCCAAATATATTGTTTTGCAAATCAAATGCACAATTCTGGGTAGTTTCACTATTTATTTTTAGACAACTGAGCTAAGATATATTAAACTATTATCATATTATTAGAAATCTCAGAATTGCATTTCGTATTTTGTAAATGGATTTGCAATTCAGGGCTTCATATATATGTCCGCATATGCCGCTTACTTGGCCCACATGTGTTTTAATCGCATAATGCCACATATGGCATACACGCTTACGATCAGGTGACTGAATACACATATGCCAACTGCTGAGACCGGAAGTCTGAAGGAAGAGGGTATTGCACAACAAGTAGGTGCATGTAGTGAAATAAAATGTTGATAGAACTATCATATACAAGATTCGACTAGTGGCAAGGGGCTTTCGATGAGAAGTAGGAGTTGACTTCAAGAGATGTTTGCATCAATCGTGAATGTGCCAACCATCAAAGAATTCATGAGTATTGTTGAAGCTGACTTAAATATAGAGTAGTTTGATGTTAAAACAATGTTTCTGCATTAAGATCTTAAGGAAGACATTTATACACAACAACTACAGGACTGCATATTTATTACAAAGGAAGACATTATTACAAACTTGGAAAGTTTTTATGGCTAGAAGCGGGCACCAAGACTATAGCATAAGAAGTTTAATGACTTCATGTCAAATATCGGATTTCGCAAATGCGATGCTGGCAACTGGCCATTGTTACTACTTCAAGAAGCTTGTCATTTCTTATATTATTCTACTATTATATATAGATGGCATGCTTATAGCATGCTCTAGGAAAGAATAGATACTAAAACTCAATTCAGTGTTGTTCAAGGAGTTAGATATGGACTTTCGATCCAGTAAAGATGATTATTGGACACAAATAAGAAGAAATTGGGTAAACAAGAAACTAATACATCAAGAAGGTATAGAAAGATTGTATAATATTTTCGAAATGGTAAGAAGCTGCTTAAAGGAGTGTGATTACATGCGTAAAATCCCAACAAATCTGTTGCAGGACATATCAAAGGTGACTTGAGGTATACACTAATTTGTAATAGACCATACATCTTCAATGGAGTAGGAGATGCGACAATATTAAAAGTAAACTCTCATAAGATACATTGGGAAGCTATGAAGTGAATACTACGATATTCTTTTAAGGAAAAGCATGAGATGTCGAGATACTCGCACAAA
Source organism: Ottelia alismoides (assembly GCA_037367405.1). Taxonomy (NCBI): domain Eukaryota; kingdom Viridiplantae; phylum Streptophyta; class Magnoliopsida; order Alismatales; family Hydrocharitaceae; genus Ottelia; species Ottelia alismoides. The sequence continues at coordinate 269,307 of JAZKJV010000293.1, forward strand.
AAAATCTATATATTCACAATTTCAGAAACAGAAGAGTTACAAGGACCAAAAAATCCCAGAGGCTTATGGCATGCTCCACCAAATCCTCTAGAACATTCTTTCCCCCGGATAATGATCCCATTCCATGCGAGCTGCAATGACCAGAGGATAGATGCAACCCAAATCTTGGTGAAACCATTGCCATGTCCCATCCTATCAATAGATTCTCAAAACACAAGCCAATCGAAGGTTGTAACCGAGTCAATATGTGTCGCGTCTCAAACCTACTGCGAAATGGAGCATCCAAATAAGATGTCCAGCGTCCTCCTTTGCCATCATACAATGTTGGCAAGTACCCACAGTGCTTGAGAAAGACCTGGACCGTCGAACACCAATCATCAGGAAATCTCAACTAGAAAGGCAAATGAAAAATGGACCCTTATCAAAAACTTACAACGTCAGATGTGTCTCAACTAATCTGTGCAATCCCACGATCAAAGACCATCACTGAGTAAAAGACCTTGTACGCCTTCATGAAGTGCCCATCTACCCAAGTCCAATGGTCCGTAATGTCAGAAAGACTCCCAACCTCGAACAAAACCTCCAAGAGAAGCGGAAAGTCAGCAAAACATGGATCAGTCAAGGCACTATGGAAGCGAGGAAGCCACCTATCTGTCTCCATGCACTCCCTCACATTGCAGCTCACATCAAACGCTTAAGGCAAACAATTTGGGAAATGAGCCTCAAGCGCCATCAGTCCAAAAATAGATCCCAATTATATTACCCAGAACCGGTCTCATGAGCGAGACAACATGAGGAAGAGTTGAACAAATGCCCCATCAAAAATTAGGAGTGTTCATCGCGACCATATGAGTCGAGAGGTCCATAGAAGTCACATAGATAGAGTGAATCGTACTCCACAACAGGTCTGACATGCCACCCCAAATACAAGTGATCCACTTAGCTAGCAATGCTCCATTCATCTCCTCCAAACTCAAAATCCCCAAACCACCATCATACTTCTTGAGTAACAAGTTCTTCCAACCCACCAAAGGCACCCCAATGCCACCTCGCCAGAAGTCCAAAAGGTCCTCCTCATCAACGTCCCCAAGCTCTCCTTCACCCATCCACGAGTAACGAGTGCTCAGAAAGGAAGAAAATCGAGATAACAAATAACATCCAAGCGCACTAGGCCGTTACCCCACGATAGAAAAGCTGCATGCCGACTTGTCATCTCCCTTTCCATCTTCTCCATCACAGTCAACCAATCTTACTTCAATTTATCCCCAACCAGAGACGAGACAGGTCGAGGTAAGGTAATGGAAGTGCCCCTCGTTGTGTCTGAAGGGTAGCTCCACATCCCTCAACATCATATTCGAACATCCCATTAGGAAGAAAAGCCGACTTACAAGGTTAAACCACATGATAAAAACCCTTCCAAATAGCTCAAGAACAATAGCCACTCCTTCTACAGAATCCACATCTCCCTCTATAAAAAAAATAGTTTCATTAGTGTATTGAAGGACGGGCACAGAGATATCACCCATAATAAAGACATACAACTATTTTCTCCAGGGCATCAGCTGCAATAATAAACATTAAAGGTGTCAGCGGGCTGTCCTGTCTTTCCCCTCTTTGCAGTTGAAAGAAACATCTGTCGTGCCTACTGTTGGAGTATTTGGTTGTGCGCCATATGAGTTGTAGGAGGGTAAATGGATCTCTTCAGGATCCATTTACCCCATCCAGAGTTTAGTACCACATCTACCACCTGTGGGATGTGGAGACTCAGTGAGGGCTATATAAGAAGCCACATACCCATGTATCCAGTTGAGAGAAAGTGCGATGAACACATATACCCTCTGAGGCATTCTCTCATGGTTTCATCCCGCTCCTTAGGGAGTATGGTTCCACGTAAAAATCTTTTGTTCTTCATGTCTATATTTCTAGATTATGCTATGTTTATCATTCTGCTTCCGCATTCTCTATTTTCTAACATGGTATCAGAGCGAGTTCGATTCTCGAGGAGTTATTCTTAATTTTTTTTGCTTTCGAGATACGATTGTAATGTTGTTCTTGAAGATCATTTATATTTCAAGTTCTGCCATTTTTCTATTTGGATTTTAAACCCTTCATTTCTGGAGCGCCTCAATCCTTCATCCATGGATCTATGCGGCTGCGCTGAACCCTAGCTACCCTTCCCGCGGTTGGCTGCCTCCTTGCACAAAGGAGGACGATCTCCCGCACTCCTCTAGGCGATATGCGTCACAGGCAGCGTACGGACTGCAACAGTAGGTGGTTCCATGGGTTCTTGGAGATGCCAAGGGACACTCTGGGATTGTAAAGCACATACTGCAACCCTCCAGCAAATCTCCTCCCAGGCGAGCCCCCGTGCGCGGTTGTTCCCAGTCATGGGAACCCTAGGCATTTTGCACAATCAGCTTGCTGCTCTACCAGCCCTATCGCATACCATCAACCCTTCGATTGAGCCCCCAGTCCGACGAAGCCTTCGATCCCGAAGCAATTTCGACACCGCATCGCATCTCGATTCTAGGCAGGTTGCATGCATGATGCCTCGCGCAAGCCAACTCGTGCGCAACCCCCATGCTCCTCAAGCGCCCTGCTGTGCCTGTGTGCACCCCCTAGCACCCTAGGTGCTTGCTGTTGTGCCCTCAACTCCTTGTGTGGGCGGCGCACTCGCGCGATGGTGCCTCTCCCGATCTTACACGCCTCCATCGGACTTTGCTCCACGTGGCGGTATAGGAAAAGGGTTCCCGCGATGGGAACCCTAGGCTCGAAGGCACGTTTTTTATAAAAAAAAATTGCTTTATAAATCGTTATACCGTAGAAAAAAAGGAGGGGCATGGACTGCCATTAAACAAAATGGAAAGGGCCCAATAATAAAAGAGAGAGAGAGATTTTTTAAATATATTTTTGAAAAGGCGCGTACAAAAAAAGAAAGAAAAAGAAAAAGAGCCGTACACAAATAAAAAAAGAAGAAATGAAATAATAAAAAAAAGATTTCAAAACAAATGATGCGCGACGACTATAAAAAATGTGAATGAAATAGCCGGAAAAAATTTTAAGCCGAGAGTAAAAAAATCGGCTAAGTGATGTTCCATTTTTTCTCCCCATTTTATGTATTGTCTTATCTTCTCCCAACTTGGTCGATGATCACATTTTCCGACAAGTATGAGAGAAAGGGGGAGTATATGTAGAGTCACAAGTCTTCTCCAGATTTTATATTCATCAAACCAGCTGGATTTTCAGACTCTGCAGCAGATATTCAGACTCGACATCAGATTCCGAGTCTCCATTTTCAGACACGCACATGTATGCGGTCGTTTCAGATGTGCACATGTTTGCCATCATTTGTTCGTGGTCTCCATCTTCTTGTTTTGTCGGCCAGAGTTTTCATGTGAGCCATAAGGACTCCAAAGTAGAGGATCATTCCCTATGCCATGTGGGATGAGGTTTTCCTGTGGTATCATAGGTACTACAGAGTAGAGTACCATTCTCTGTGCCAGATGGGAGAGACCCAGTTCTCCGACGAGGAGACTATCAGACTCCATTCTCCAGCGACCGTGGACTCTGACGAGGATTGCATCTCCACGGCTTTTTCAGTTCAACTCTTTTTAGAGATGGAGCAGTTGTCCACATTATTGTGGTGGGCCAGAGTACTCTGACGAGGAGACTCATTTCCAGTTGCAATGACTCTAACAGGCGCAGTTCAGAGCACATGCTTTCCGATGAGGAAATTCAACAGACTCACACTCCAGCCCTTTCGTCCTCCTCACCTACACAGCAAGAGAAGCAATGTCCTCGATAACATCCGACAATTGTGCGCGTTGAGTTGATATTGTCCGTAGTGTCCTGTAGCGTGAGTTGAGTTTCTTTTTGTTTGTCCAAGCTAAGCATTGCATGCTCCAGCTTAAGGGGGAGCGTTGGAGTATTTGGTTGTGCGCTATATGAGTTGTAGGAAGGTAAATGGATCTCTCCAGGATCCATTTACCCCATCCAAAGTTTAGTACTACATCTACCACCTGTGGGATGTGGACACTCAATAATGGCTATATAAAAAGCCCCATACCCATGTATCCAGTTAAGAGAAAGTGCAATGAACACATACGCCCTCTGAGGCATTCTCTCGTGGCTTCATCTTGCTCCTTAGGGAGTAGGGTTCCACATAAAAATCTTTTGTTCTTCATGTGTCTATATTTTTAGATTATGCCCTGTTTATCATTTTGCTTCCACATTCTCTATTTTCTAACACCTACAATTCACTAATACACATAAGAGGTCGTCATACATCTCTTCATCCAGTAAATCCACTTAGAAAGCACATGAAGTGAAGGGATGCACAAACTACTCCCTAGTCAACACAATCATAGATCTCGGAGAAGTCGACCTTCTACAAAATTCCTATGGTCTTCTTTCGCCTCCACTCCGCAATAATATCTGCGGCCATCACATCCCCATATACCCTATGGTGGCACGGTCGAAAGTTGTCTGGAAGGATAAACATTTGACACAAGGTCCTCGCATTATTTGTTGGTTGATACCTTCGCCACAAAAAAGTAGATTGTGTTAGGCGGAGAAATATGACATAGGCCCTCTACACCCCCACCAATCCACGTTATTTTAGGCAGAAGGAACATATGGAAATGATGGAGACACTCAAAATCATGATTCATCTGCAATAGCTCCTCCACCACTTCTAAGGTCTCCTATAACTCATTCTACAACCATATTGGAAACACATCCCGTCTCACTGAGTCATCTGCATTCAGCTCAAAAGTTGCGCTCCTGGCATACATTATAGAAACACTGACTCCTCCACGACACGGTGTTAGGGAAATACTGACATGTGTTCGAGTAGCTATGGATTCAAATTCCACATAAGATGACGACATGAAAAGCACAACATGGTATGTTTTACTTGGAGAGTGGAGTCATAAGTTGGATCTCCAAATTACAAAAGATAGTGACCAACTTGACCACAAGGAGAAAACATGGCAACAACTAAAGTATGCAAGAAAATGAAATGGTTAAAAGAACCAATGAAAAAGATTAATAAAGAAATTGAAGGTAGTCAGCTATTCAGGCCAGACAGAATGCAATTCATCTTATCGAGAATCATGTCTTTCATTCAAGGACCAACTATAACGATGTAGAGTATCATTTTATTTACTATTTAGAAAGTAAAATAACTTTTTAATTAGAAGAAAATCCACGCATTGAAAAATCATGTGATATGTTCACCAAGTCCATTACAATGGAGAAGCTAAAGACATGTTCAACTAAAGTTTATCTTCAGGCATAGAAGACAAGGTAAATTTCACATCAACCCTTGATGATAACAAAATCTAATGTCAATTTGCAGCTTCAACTACAAATCCGCCTTCAAGTGGGAAATTGTTAAATTTTCTCCTACGAAGCTTGATTGGTATTGTATATGTTGAATCAACTCCGACAATATTTTTGATGTACCAGGTAATGTTGCAATATCCTATAACCCCATAACCATTACCCTAGGATTGTGGTAAAAGAATTCCCGTGAGGGCTGCCACTCATTGTACTCCTAAAATTTCATGAAAGAGAAAAATGTTTGGGATGCACAGTGGATGTAGGCACAATACTAAACCACCATCCTCGTGTTGTGCAACTGTGCATGTTTTTTTTCTTTCTTTAAGAGATATTTTTCTCTTGATTGTAACCTGCTAGTTTGGTATGCGTGTGTTTTTTTCACAACATATATTATATAAGGAAAAGAACATAAGACTACAGAGAGGTGTAAAGAGAGACAAGATAATCTACGGAGAAATATAGTTGGTAAACATACTTAGACAAAAATGGTTTTCATAAGTTGATTGGGAGGCTATTATGAGCATCTGCACCTCCATCTTGACGAGGACTTTGACCTTTAATCTCTACGGATGCCGGCAATGCCTGATGTGTCCCCATTCCCCAACCAGCAATTCCAACTCCATCTTCACGATGACCCTGATCTCTAATCTCAACAGACGCTGGCATTGCCTGAGTGATTCCCTGTCAAGGTATGGTAAGATCAAGTTGACCATGCGAAAATGAAATCTAAACATCCGTGTTCTGTTCAATAATGACCAAAGCAAGATTGTTTCAGAAACATTAATCACAGATCAGCCACCATACCTTTAGTTCTGAACCACAACTTAGAGTGGTCAGTCCTGATTGAATAGGATCCTTGGAAGTTCCAGGTGGAGCCGAATCTTTATGAATTGCATTGGCCACCTCATGTCTGGAGCTTCCTGTTGTCTTGTCTCCAGCATTATTAACCGCTACTTCAAATTGATGGGTGCCATCCATATGAGCATCACCATCATCTAATGCGATCTCCATCCTAGAACAGAGAGATTTCCTTAAAACCAATATCACAAGAATGATCAATACACTGAAATCAAAGCAACTCTACCTACTTGGCTGGCATATGTGAATCTGGTTGGGATTTCTGAGCCTGAGTAAAAACTAAGCCGCGAAGCTTTTTGCCATCAATGATGGTTTCTAGAGTGTACCAACCAGGAAATGTGCCCGTTATGGTAGCCTGGAAAGGCCTCTTCCTATCAGACTGTGAACTGCATGCACTACTCGGGAAACCTAAATATCAACATAAGGTATCAAATCACATGCTCCCGATCATCCCAAAAAGGAAATGTAGACAATGTCATCGAGTTGAAACCCGCAAATCTCAAAGGAAAGATATGTGCAATGTTACTCTTGCATGATGCAAATGAATACCATGAGGTCTGTGGATTGCACGTCAGAAAATAAGTATTTGTGAAGGATACATCTTTGGAATGTAAAAGTTTTTCATAAAGTTTAAAACCCTTGTTAGCAGTCCTGCCATCTTAGAGAGATTTAAAATAAAGAAGGCATTCAACGATAGAGTTAACTGAATTAAATTTTAATCCAAGCATGCAAGTCAAACATAGCATCTTGTAATAATTTGCTGCATCTTGCCAAGCATGCAAGTGAGCTCTACAAGGTGTGTCACTTTGACGGAGTTGCACACTGCCGACTTCCAGAGTAGGCAACTTCCTACCAATAACAAAAATCATCCAATATACCTTCTGTATGTAAAATCGAACCTAACATAAGCACACACATCTTCAACATAAACTTGGTCAATTCTAATACGGCAGGTTAAATAACCCAACTAGAACAGTTCATCTCCAAACACATCGATCAATCCAGTGCTTTATGCAAGTATATATCACTAAAAATATCTGGTGTATTCCTGACAAAGAATTGATAAAACTTATGATCTCTAATTTATGTTTATCCCATGCTTCAATCTGTAATAGCCAGTAGGTTCATTAAAATGTAGGAATTTTCACTTGTGCCTTCTGAGTTTTTCGAGTAACACTTCTGCCCTAAACTTCTACCTCTATATTCTTACAAAATCCACAATAGCACCCTTCTCTTATTACACTTGTTCAAATATTACACCGATGGAAGGGCAATATACTTTTCTAAGAATATAGGGGCACACGATTGGAGCTTCATGTGGTCGGTTTTGAGGGCTCGTGGCTTTCCGGAGGATCTCTTGGATGCGCCGTTGTGTCTCTACGGCCTCCTTCTCAATAATGATCAATGGGCGCTTGGCGGGGGATCGCTTCGAGCCGCGGAGGGGGGTGCGTCAGGGCTGCCCTCTGGCCTCCCTGCTTTTTGTTGTCGCGGTTGATGTGCTTGCTCGGATGGTGGATCGTGTGGTTGATAGTGGTCTCTCTATGGGCTTCTCCTGTGGCGAGAGGGTGATTCCGATCCTTCAGTACGCCGACGATACGATCGTGTTCATTGGTGGGGGGCGTGATGAGGTCAGGGCATGGCGGCGACTTTGGAGATTTTCAGCGAGCTGTCGGGCCTGCTCATAAATGCGAACAAGTCTAAGGTGGTCCCTTTTGGCTTGGATGAGGAGGAGGCGGCTGATTGTGGTTTGGCCCTGGGCTCGCTCCCTGCCCAACTTCCGATCGATTATTTGGGCATGTCTTTGGGTGCGGGAAGGGCTCGGCTGCGCGACTGGAGCAAAGTGGTGGAGAAGGTGGAGATGCGGCTTTCCAGGTGGAGTTCGGCCTTGCTTTCGAGGGGTGGACGCCTCGTACTCATCAAATCGGTTTTATCTTCTATCCCCGTTTATTATCTCTCCAACTGGCAACTGCCTGCGGGGGTCCGAAGACGTATTGAGAAGTTGATGCGGAGATTTCTGTGGGGGAGGAAGGGGCCATCTGCGTGTGGGCCGCATCTAGTGGGGTGGAAGGATGTGATGAAGCGTAAGTGTGGCGGGGGTCTTGGCATTCGTCGGCTGGACCGTGTCAATGATGCCCTCCTCTTGAAATGGGTGAACAGATTGTGGGGTGACAGCGAGGACTTCTGCTCTACCGTCTTGCGTGAGATCCATGGCTTGCATGGGATGATGCCTGGACCGGCTGGCTGTATCCGATCGCGGACGTCTTTCTGGCGTGGGGTTCTGACGGTGGGCCAACGACATTCTAATCTTTTTCTCCCAAGGCTTGGTGACGGGAGGTCTTTCTGTTTCTGGACGGACAGGTGGCTGGTGGGGTTCCTCTTGGGGAATTGTTCCCGCGACTATTTGCTTTGGCGGCTGATGAGCACGCTTCCGTGGCCTCTTGTTGGTCCGGGGATGGCTGGCTTCCAATCCTTCATGGAAATCTCTCCGACCAAAGGTTCGAGGAGTTTCTTGTTCTTTTGGACTCTATTGATGGTGCGCCCAGACCCACGCGGGGGAGAGATCACTGGGCATGGCGGGGGGGGGAGGACTTTCACGACGAGGAAGGCTTTCATGGTGATCTCCCATTACTCCCAGCCGTGGACGGATCCCTTGCTTCGTGACTGCAACTTTTTGTGGGCTTTGAAGCTCCCGGAGAGGGTTAGTATATTCTTATGGCTCCTTCGTAGGGGGAGGATTTTAACGAGGGATCGGTGTGCTAGGTTGCTCGGATCGGTCTCGGATGACTGTGCTCTTTGCGGCAACGACGTGGAATCCTTAAACCATCTTTTTTTACATGCCCTGTAATTATGGGCGTTTGGGAGGCGACGGCGTTGGTTTGGATTGCTACTGATGACTCGGCTTCTTTCTGGGAATCTCTTCGGTCCAATAAGGATAGGGATTGCAGGGATCTCTTGCGTCCCTTGGCGTGCATTTGGGCGATCTGGTTGGGGCGGAATGCCACAATTTTTAGGGGTCAGCGTTTTTACAAAGAAAATGTATTATCTCTCTCGGCTCGTCTAGTTGTCGACTGGTCGCTTGTGTAGCTCAAGCTCGGATGCTGAGTTGGGTCCTATATGGACCGGTCTCTCTTTTCTTGCTTCTTTCCCTGTATGTATCTTTTTGGCTATCTAGCTTTATAAAAAAGGGGCGAGCACCACGGCGTGTCTCCCCCAAAGTTTTAGACTTCAAAAAAAAAATAATATAGGGGCACAAGTGTAATCGGAACAAGGGGCATGCCTACTTTTGGAAAAAGGAAGGGCACAAATATAAAAATTCCTAATGTACATAGCATTGTCCAGTGTGATCATCAAGCAAATGGTACATGAAGGGGTTACAAAAAGAAATGCAGCTCATTGTTTATTTCCCGAAAAGGACTTCTAATGTTTTAAATGCGACTCCAAATTTTTGTCATAATAATGCCCTAATATTGTTGATGGTACACCCATTTTCTCACAAGTAATAAAATACTCCCGTTCTTACTGGAGCAAATTCTACTGGATGGAAATAGTGACGTTTATTCTTGGATGGGTTGACGTAAATATGGCATGAAGGATTGCAAATCTCTTTTCAAAAAAAAAAAAGGATTGCAAGTCAAGTATTCTTGGATGGGTTGATGTGAAGTCCATACGAAGTTGATGCCAAACACTATATGCTAAGAAAGGACCTCTCCTACGTGAAAGTCATCATTACTTCTCTCATGTATGGACCTCAAAGAATGAGCTCTCATATATGGACCTTAAGAAGTGAGTTCTCTTGCATAGAAACCCTACTTCACAAGGAGCGGGAAGAAACTACGGGAGAACAAACTCAAAGGGTTGATGTTATAATAAACTCTCTCTGAATGAATACATAGGGTGCCATTCTTCTAATATAGCCCCACCAATATGACCAAAACCACTAATAGACGACGTGGGACTAACATGCGTATATGTGGTAATTGGACCCTGGACTCGGAGGAATCCAATTACCTATATGCGGACGCATATTCTAGCATTCCACCTCAAGCTGGAGCAAGGCAATGCACAGCTTGGACAAAAAGAAAGAAAGCACGCATTCACTGAATACAAGATACTATGAAGAATATCAACTCAACGCATACTCTATTAGTTGCATGCCGAGGACGTTGCTTCTCACATCATACCAATGGGGAGGAACTGAAAAGCTGAAGTGTTGAAGTGTAAACTGGCATATGTGCTATGTACTGCGTCTATCAGAGTCACCAGAACTGGAATGAGTTTCCTTATCAGAGAACGCATATTCTGTACGATGTCTGTTAGAGTCGTCAGAACTGGAATGAGTCTCCTCACCTCTGGCCCGCAACATGTTGGAATTCAATGCAACATGTGGAAACTTCTCCTATCTCTCTGAAGGCTCAAGCATCGTAGGAATATTCATATGTAGATATGAGAAGTCGGACATTATCATAGGTACCTCAGAAGGATCTTGTACTAGAGTTCACGAACACTGAAGAAAGCCGTGGGAATAGGGCTGCTAATCGAACTGAACATGTTCGTATTCGATTAGAGTTCGTTCGATAATAGTTCGAAAAATGTCCGTTCGTTTCTAAACGAACTGAACATGAACTTCAACTTTTAGTTCGGTAGCTTAACGAACCGAACATGAACATAACATATGTTCGTTCGATAAAAGTTCGAGTTCGATATATGCATATGTGTGTGTATTTGTATGTGTAACCTAGTATTTATACACTAGATAATTTTTGAGATTTAAGAAATTGTGGTATTTATTGGACTTTGTACCACTTTAATTTGAATAATTTCTTATTTTTACTGCTTATCGAACCTTGTTATCGAACTCCTGTTTCGAACTTGTTCATATAAACAACTTTTAGTTAAGTTAAATTGTTAACGAACTGTTATCGAACCGAACTCGAACGTTCGTTTTCTAAACGAACTCGAACTCGAACATATCCTATCGAACATTTATCGAACCGTACTCGAACTCGAACTTTCGAACTTCCTTATCGAACCGAACTCGAACATAGGTCCGTTCGTTACAGTTCGGTTCGATTAGAAGCCCTACGTGGGAATATACGCACGGAGTTCACGGTCACTAAAGATGGAAGCTACACTATGTCTCTCTCTTTAGAACCCTGATAAATTGGGTCACTCAAACATGGAGTGCCTCAATGATAGAGTATGAATCTGAATTCTCTACATAATACTCCCACTTCTTCCATACTTGTCGGAAAATATGACGCTCAACCAAGTTGGGAGAAAAAATAAAGAGGGGGGAAATCAAGAAGTATGGAAGGAAAGAACGAAATTACTCATTGATGAAGCCCTAGAGTTCTCTTATATAAGAGAGTAACATATTGGGCAAATTACATAAAGAAGACATAGAAAATAAATATTACATAAAAGATATGAAAGATATCTAATATCTCAACACTCCCCCTCAAGGTGGAGCGTAGATATCAATCAAGCTCAACTTGGAGCAACATCTCTGGTAAGGCCCTCTGGCTACGGCCTTGGTAAGTACATCTGTTGTCTGATCTCCAGAGATGACACAAATAGTGGTAATGAGACCCTTTTGTATCATGTCACGAATGTAGTGACAGTCCACTTCGATGTGCTTGGTCCTCTCATGGAAGACATGGTTGTTGGCGAAGAAAAGAGTAGCCAGGTTGTCGCATTGGAGGTGCATGGGAAGAGGCATCTCAATAGTCAGGTAATTAAGAACAGATCTGACCCATATCATCTTTGCATTAGCTTGCACTATGACCACGTATTATGATTTAACACTAGATCTGGCAACCACAGTCTGCTTCTTTCTCTTCCATGACACTAGGGAACATCCTATGAATACTGCGAAGCCAGAAGTAGACTTCCTGTCCTTGGGACACCCGGCATAATCTACATCTGCACATGATGTAACTGCAAGGGATGTACATCTGCTAAATAAAAGACCAGTGCCAGGTGAGGCCTTCAGATACCTCGGAATCATAAGGATTGCATATGTATATGTCTGTCTGGGCTGCTCCATAAACTAACTCACTTTGTTCACGGCAAAGGATTTGGCCTAGTGATGGTCACATACAAAAGCTTGCCAACAAGCTACAATACCTCCTCCTGTCGGCCTCCTTAGTGTCATCATCATAGAGCTTCATGCTCGGGTCCATAGGAGAAGTGGCATGCCTGCAATCTGCCATACGTGTCTTAGAAGGAAGATCCATAACATACTTCCTCTAGGTCATCACAAGACCTCGTTGGTTACCGGCAAACTTCAGTCCAAGGAAGTAGCGTAAACTACCAAGGTCCTTGGTCACAAACTACTGACCTAGGAAGTCCTTAGAAACCTTAATGCCCTAATTGTAATCTCATGTAACAATGATATCATCAACATAGACAGGAATGACAATTGTACCTCTCTGATTCATGTGAACAAACCAAGAGTGATCGACAATCGATCACACAAACCCCTGTCACTCTATCAAGTCCGAGAGCTTCTGAAACCATGCTCTTGGGATCTGCATAAGGACATAAATCGCCTTGCGAAGCTTGCAAATTTTCTAACAGTCCCCCTCAGTAGCAAACCCGGGTGGTTGCTGCATGTAAACCTCCTCCTGTAGGTCACCATATAGAAAAGCATTCTTCACATCAAGCCGATCGAGGGGTCAATCATGTATTACTGCAACTGATAAAAGGATATGCAAAGTAGAATGTCTGGCCATTAGAGAGAATGTATCATGATAGTCTACCTATATGTCCGGGTGAACCCATGTGCCACAAGTCTAAACAACACTGACTGTCCTGAATAGCCTCTTGATGAGTCTGTGGTATTTCCACAGCTGATAGTGCCAAGGTAAACCTCCTGAAATCCTCTGAAAGTCTGCTCAAAGAAACGTGTGCTGCAAGAGGATATGAATCACAAGTACACCTCTGCTTTCGCAGAGTAATCAACACATCGAGATCATCTGCCATCTCATGAACCTGTAAGTTTCTTTCATGAGAGGGTATATGCTTATTGCTGAGATTAATGTACATCTTTGGTGTTATTACTTATTTTATCTTCTTTATGTACCTCTCTTGATATTTTTCCATGTTTTTTCTCCTATATAAGTGGGCCATAGGGTTTCATGGATAAATAAGTCATTTAGTTTTCCCAACATGGTATCGGAGCAACGGTCCTAGACCAGAGTTCATGTATCCCACCCTAACCCTAACCCCTACCCACACCCCCCAACCCCGTGTGTGTTTCCCCAACCCACCCTCATGCGCCACCGCGCCTCTGCATCTCTCCCAGCGTGTCGTCTTGCAACCGCGCATCACCATGTACCCGTGGGTCGCCCTGCAATGCGCCTCGCACCCTGCACCACGCATCGTGCCCTGTACCCGAGCGCCCTCACTCCTCACATCTGCACACATGCACCCTGCGCCTCACATATGCGCCTGCACATCTGTTTATCTGCGCAACAATGCGCACAACTGCACACCAACGCACATTTGTGTGCATTTTACGTGCATCTGCATGCACCTGCGTGCATTTGACGCGCATCTGTGTGCATATATAGTGCATCTGTGTATGCCACTGCCTTTGCGCTCGTACAACCAAGCCTACAACAATAGGAGATGAGGATGGTTGTATGAGTCTATGTATGAATTTACAAATACAACCAATCCTCTATATGTGATTGTGTAGACTCATTTATAATAGTCTATTCCTTAGTTTTGTTTCGGATTTCGGCGTTCTTGCTACTATGTCAGAGAACAAGGGTGATGTTTTTTCGTCTGGTGCCTTCAAGGGCCCGACTCTCATCGTGAAGATGGATTAAACCAACTACAAGTTGTGGTCCATGCAATTTTGCTTCCTGATATAGTGTCATAACAAGGAGCACGTTCTAACGGATCCAGAGCTGGAGGACAAGACTGGGGCAAATGCTTCTTGGAAGCAAGATAATGCTTATTCTCGCATTTGGCTCTTCGAGATGCTTACCACGGAGATTGCCAATGATATTGTCAATCAACCAACAATAAAGGCTATGTGGGATATCTTAGCAGCAACGTATGGGCATTCCATAAATAAAGTGGATATATTGAGAGAATAAATACAGATAGAAAACTAACCGTACAAGAAAACATCAACTTTCTATATATAGCAAAATAAAATGAATCTTGATAGCTAACCTTCATTAATTAATCAACAACAAGAAAGCCTTTTCCCACATAACATTGATAATATACACAACTAAGACATCACGGATCATGGGTTCAACCAAGCTAGGGTGAGCCGAACAGATCGGATACTAATGATCAATTTTGGTGAGCTACCAAGTGGCCACATAAAACGCATCCTTCGGGCCTAAACTAGTGCTACAATTAAGTATAATCATATTGGTTACGAGGTGCTCTTATGTGAATACAACATTATCCTGCTCCATCTAACCTCTAATATCATATAAGCCAACCTTTGGTTTCCGACCCATATACTAACACAACATTCAAAACTATTGAGATGTGTTATCATTTTTAATGTTTTACTAATTTTCTATTTCTTTTGTCATTATCTTGTAATTTTCCCAACAGGTTCTTCTCCAATATAAGAGAACCCTAGGACCTCTTAGTAATGCATTCCATTCTTTTCCCTCCAAATGTTATCGGAGCAATGGTCCTACACCGGAGTTCCCATATCCCACCCTAATCCTAACCCTACCCGACTGCCCCGCCCCCAACTTCCCCCGCATGCCAAGTTGTCGCCACCCACTCGCCGAGCCCCTCCCCGGCGTTGCCCAGCCAACCCCATTGCCACCCCACTCGCCCCGGCGCTGCCATCCTCTCTCCGGCGTCGCCCAGCACCCCCCTCCCCCCTGACGGTGCATGGGTCGTTGCCCCGACCCCTAGCGTTGTCGCCCGGGCCCCAGGCCACTGTGTTGGACCCCAGGCGCTGCCTAGCTTTCTTTGGTTGTCACCTTGACCGGAAAGCGTGATTTCAGACCTATAAATCAAGTTTTCCGACGCTAGCGAGCAACAGATATTGTAAGGATGGTTGTATGAGTCTACACATACAACCAATCCTCCGTATGATCATGTAGACTCATTTATATCTGTCTACTCCCCAGTTGAGTTCCATTCTTTTGCCGTCTTATCATCATGTCAGAGAACAAGGGTGACATTTTCTCGTCCGGAGCCTTCAAAGACCCGTCTCCCATCGCTAAGATGGATGGGATCAACTATGCGTTGTGGTCCATGCAATTTCTCACCCTCATGCAGTGCAACAACAAGGAGCACATCCTGACAGATCCAGAGCCAACGGATAAGACTGGGGCGAATGTTTCTTGGAAGTAAGATGATGTGTATGTGTATGTTTGGCTTTGTGGGACTCTCACTACAGAAATAGTCAATGATAGTCCGATTCAACCCACCGCCAAGGCAATGTGGGACACTTTGGCGTTCACATATGCTCAAGCGAAGATTGAGGCTAAGATCCTTCAGCTACAGTTTAATATCTACAATGCCAAGCTGAATGGTCATCATCTACATGTTTACTACTCTTCGCTTCGTGGCATGTTTGAGAAGCTTCATAGCAACATGAGCAGCAGAAGAGGTATAGGAACTCCACGATGGTTGGAGTCTTCATGCTGGACTTGATACAAAGTATGATGTTGCGTGTACTCAGCTTCTTACTGGAGCTACCATACCTCCCATAGAGGAGGCCTATAGTCGTCTCAGTCAGATCATCATGCCTTCGACAGCCACTTCTTCGCCATCTTCAGCGATGGCCGCTTCTCGTGGCCGAGGGGGGCGATCCAGTCCAGAAGGCGTACCCCTCTCGGCAGAGGCAGTGGACATCATCGTGGTCCTTGCACCTATTGTCGCAAGCCTGGACATGCAGAGGATACATGTTATCAGAAGTACGGATATCTTATTTCTGGCCGGGTAGCAGAGCAGATTGTGTCTTCAAAGACTTCAGCACCCCAGGTCGATCCTCGCCCGGATGATATTATCTCTCGTATTCGAGAGATCATGACTCCTACTGTTGACACTACCACTATGGATACCGCAGCAACAGCCAGAGCCTCTTCGAACTCCTCAAGTATTGCCTATGCTTTTACTGGTAGTACTGATGCAGACACGACAGAGTCTATGATGGATTCTGGTGCTTCTCACCACTTGTATGGAGACAAGCGCAGTTGAGATCCTACAGGACTATACCACTTGGCAGATGGGTTGTCATTGCTAATGGCGACCACTTACCTGTTACAGGACAGGGGGAGGTGTATTTGACATCGTCCATGCGCCTTCTGAATGTTTTATATGCTCCTGTCTTTCAGATGAATTTACTTCTATTAGCCATATCACTAAGGATCTACACTGTCGTGCCATCTTTGACCATTCATCTCTTGTATTTTAAGACATACTCACGGGCAGGGTGATTGGATGTGGTTGTGAGCAGCAGAGACTCTACAAACTGGTCCAACCTCCTCATGCTAGTGTTTCTACTATACCTACTGGACCAATCTCTCCATATCTGTGGCACCTACGTTTAGGTCACCTTCCTCTGAAGAAGCTATGTCATGTCCTCCCTCCGATTTCGACGAGATCCTCCTTTAAGTGTGAAGCATGCCAGTTTGGGAAGCATCACCATTCCTCTTTTCCATCCTGTCAGAGTCGAAGCAGTTCTCAGTTATTTGAGCTCCTTCATTTAGACATTTAGGGTCTGAGTCGTGTTCTTGATCACCAAAGACATCATTTTTATCTTGTTGTCGATGATTTTTCTAGACCTTCCTGGGTCTTTTTATTGAAGAATAAGTCTGAGGTTGGATATGTGATCAAATATTTTACTAATGATAGAGAATATTTTTCTGCAAATGTCAAGTATCTCCGTTCCGATAATGCATTGGAATTCTACACCTTACAACATTCTAAGTTCTTTGGATGTCATGCCATTATTCACCAGACCTCATGTGCTTACACTTCACAACAGAATGATGTTGTCGAGTGCAAATACCGTCACTTACTTGATGTGATAAAAAACCTTGTTGATACAGAGTCGTGCTCCTCACGATTATTGGTGTGATGTTGTCCTTATTACTTGCTATTTGGTGAACCGTATGCCCTCATATGTGTCAGGAGAGAAGATTCTTTTCTCGATTACGTATCCCAAGAAGGATCTTTTCTCCCTTATGCCTCGTGTGTTCGGTGTTGTTTCCTTTGTTCATGATGTCTCTCAAGGGCATGACAAGGTCTCTCCGAGAGCTGTCAAGTGCATGTTTGTCAGCTACTCTCGTACCCAAAAGGGGTATCGCTGCTATGATCTACAAGGCAGAACTACTTTGTTAGTACGGACGTTACTTTCTTTGAGTCTGTCATGTATTTTTCTCCTACATGTGATAGACTTGCATGAGATATACATGCCTCCACCTCCTACTATCGGTCCTTTACCTTCATCTACTCATGCTCTTCCACCACCACCACCACCTCTACCATTACCACCTTCTCCTGTTGCTCAGTTTTTGCTATGTGTTTTTACTCACAGGTCTTGCTCTGTCCGCCCTGCTCGCAGGCCTTTCCCATCATCCAGCACACCTGAGGTATGTAATGGGCATATTGTTTA